>PVJL010002892.1:0-42526 GCA_004026885.1 Lyroderma lyra
CCCAATGAGCATTCAGCGTTGCATTTTGATGGGTGGGAGTTCGCAGCCTCAGCCAATTATAAACGGACGCGGCCCAGCTTCCCGCGCACGTTGGCGACTGTCAACTGCGCATGCTTGAGCCTAGGTCGCGCGCCGACCCTTGCGGATGCCCAGTCCTCCGCGTTTTATCGGCTGCGCAGGCTAGGGACTCAGGTGGGTGGATGTCGTAGACGATCAGATGCGGCGTTTAAGCAGATTTTGCGTTTATTACGTCTCCAGCAGCGTGAGAGTGGAATCAGAAAGAAACTCAAAACACAAGGAAAAACTAGCCTTCTTCCTCATCCCAGTATTTTTTAAAACTTACACCCCGTCTTCCCCAGCTGCCTCCCTATTCCTTTTAAAGCAAACTACCAACATCAAGATTACAGGTTTAAGGAGTTCCCTGGTGTTGCAGTGGTTAGGCTTTGGCGCTCTCATCGCCGCGGCCTGGGTTCGATTCCCAGCCAGGGAACCACCAAAAAAAAAAAAAAAAAAAAAAAAATTACAGGTTTATTTTCCACAACCTCCTTACTGCTCCGTGCTAGACAAATTATCTCTCACTCCACTCTGATTGATTCATTTCCTGAAAAGTATGTATATGGCCTGTTGTATGCCAGACTCTTCTAGGATCTAAGGATCACTAGTATAGAAAAGAAAAACCACTGCCTTTGTTGAGATTACATTCTAATGACTGGATTCAGAAAATATAGTAAATAAACTGAATGGTATGTTAGATTAAGCGATTGGGTTAAAAAAAAAAAAAAGATGGGTAAGGGCGAGTGAAATTTTTAAAATGTTGAGCAAAGACCTGGAGGAGTAGTTACCTGCCTTAGACCAGTATTGCACGTCCTGTTTAGCTCCCCCCGCCCCCATGGAAACGACTCAATACCCCGATTCAGCAAGCAGAATTACCCTCGGGGCTTTTCAAACTAATTCCGGGCCCCAACCACTTAAAATGGGCTGGAATTTCTGACGGTGGGGTTTCGGGTATGCCTGATTATCAACTCAGTTTAGAAAACCTTGGACTACAGGTTAAAATTAAAAATCCTTGGGAAATAGAAAAGGTTTGCATCATCTGACTGCTGACTACCTTTCCAGCCATATCTCCTATATCCAGCAGTGCTTTCTCCTCTCACCCAAACGCTTTGATCTAGGGCAATAAACTTCCCCTTCCCTCTCAATATGTGTGACTGAAACACAAACTTGTCCCTGGGCTCTGGAATGGCCAGCCTTCCAGGCCCTTTGTGTAGCAGACTCTTAGTCATCCTGACTTCCTCAACTGGAAGGTCTCCTCAGATAAACCTGCCCAATCTCACCAGGTGTAATTAGTTCCATTATCTCCTGGGGTCTCACTTTATTCATATCTCTATTATAATACTCGCTTTGTTTTAGAAATACCTGTTCACCTCTCTTACTAAATACCTGGAAAGGACAATGATGGGTATTTATTTATAGTCAATAGTAATGGCTAATGTTCATCAACATTTATTGATTCTTGAATATTGTCATTATTTTCACGTTTACTCTTTTCATCTTTGCAACTCTAAGTGTTAGAACTATTATTCTTATTTTACAATAAGGAAACTAAAACTTGGAGATGTAAAGTAACTTGCCTAACATCACAGAGCTAGTAAGTAGTAGAGCTAGTGTTCAATCTTGTTTCAGATTCTGTATGCTTAACCATCTGTGTGTCATAGGGCCTGCCACATATTAAGTGTGCAAGAATGTATGTATATGATGGGAGTTCCCTGATGGTGTAGTGCCTTAAGGCTTCATCGCTGGCGCTGTCAGCGCTGCGGCCTGGGTTCGATTCCCAGCCAGGGAGCTACCCACATACCAAAAAAGCAAAAAAAAAAAAAAAAAAAAAAAAAATGTATATGAATGAGCTGTATGTACATAACCACTTCTATATGATAACCTGACCTTCAATGCCATTCCATGTCTCCCCTTTCCTATTTCACATTCTAAGTAGTGAGTTCAGAGGGAGGCACAATAAGAATATCTACCTCCAGGGTTCATGTGGGGATCAAATGAGGTAATAGTTTTGAAAGTATTTTTTAATCTTTTGTAAACAGCCTTTATACTGTTTATCATCACATTTATCCCCACGCAGCCTATATCTTTTATTCTTTTATTTATTTATTTATTTATCAATCAATTAGGACTATTAATTTTAAAAATAAAGAGAATGCCCACAACTTACCCTGATCAGTCTGGGGAGTCAGTACCCAGACACAAATACTAGAGGACAATTCAAAGTAATGTGAAGGACGATAGGCAATGCCAAAACATAAACTTTTTAAGGCAGTTTAAGAAAGACAGGGTTTACAGGGTGGGAGGTGAGGGCCTTATGGGAGGGGGTTTGTGTTGATCCAGGTAAGAGCAGTGTGGATTTTATTCTGTCTTTAAAAATAGATTGAAAAAAATATGCTCTAGGGTATAAACTAGATACCCAACCCCTTCAGAATATTAATACAGTTTAGGGGCATAGGTCAGTGGAAATTTTTAAAGTATAAATGTCAAAGATATGTTTTAGGATGATGGAAAAGATTTGCGAGTTTTATATTTTACCTACTGAAACTGTTGTGTGTTAGGAAAAATTTTTTCCTCTGCCTTCTTAGGTTCAGTGATGAGGACCTTGTGAATTGAATGACAAAAGACAGATTAAGAGGAGAAAAGGCATACAATTTTTGTTAATATTTATGTGCAGGAGTTCATAGAAAAGAAATCTCAAAGAAGCAGTTAACTCAGGGGCTTATATAACCTTTTTAACAAAGGAGAAAAGATCTGGGGTTCAAGGGATGACAAATTGTGGAAAGTGACTAGAAATATATGGGAGAATTAATGGAAGATAGAGCTATTTTATAATAGTAAGGTTTGTTTATGCAAATTCATCTCAGTGTGGACTCTCCATCTCTGGTGATGAGTTGCTTTTCTCTCCCTGGTACAAAGGGAAACACCTTCACTAGGGAAATTAAAGCCCTGCTTTTAGGTGAATAAGTTGGGGGGAGGAAGCAGAGATTTCCTCTTGTACCTGCTGATTCTCAATTCCCCTCCGCTCAAAATAATCCTTAAGCCAAATTGGCATATTCTGGAATGACATACCATGATCCCCTCCATGTCGAAGGAAGTAGAAAGAGTTGAGGCTGAAATGTTAAGAAAGGCTTCATGGAAGGAGGGGATCTTAAACTGGGTCTTGACTAAGTAGAGGGTATAGTGAGAAATAGGTAGATTGTAGTCAGATGTTAGTTATTCTGGGAATGATATACAGAAAGGATTGAGTGGGAAGAGCTTGGTATTGGGGAAGGCAAAAATCACATTAATCTGGGTAAGTTAGGTCAAGTTTTGGAGCAGGATATTGCCAGTGGAGAGGAAGGAGGAACCAAGGAAGGCCACGCAGAGCAACCAGGGATAAATAATATCTTGGAAGCCCAAGGGCTAGGGGTGCCACTCCTGAGACACTCCCATGGCTACCATTGGTCTCAGCCCTTTGGTGCCCATGAGTGTTTTCTTACTATTCTTTCTTCTTTTATCACAAGATTCCAAGTCCTACATGGGGGTGCCTGTGCCCTGGATATTCAGAGCAGAGGGAGGATCTCCACCCTTAAACTTCTTCAGAGGAAGGTAAAGAACTGTCTCTCACCAATACCATACAGAGGAGAATTCTCCCCAAATTGAAGAGAGGTTGGGATACTGGACACCCAAAAGCAGAAAGAATGCCCACTACAGGGCCAGACTGTGACAGTCTTGTATGCCCCTCTTGCAGGGGAAAGTAGATTTCATGTTGTATAAAATGCCATGATCAGCTTTTGGCAAGTAATTCTGAAAGCAATGTAGTGTTTGGGATAGAGAGAACAGATTGATGGCAAAGAGATCAGTGAAAATGTGTAAGAGAAGGCAGATTAAAGAAGCATTATTTCCGAGGGCAAATCACAGGGCCTGATGACTAAAGGAACAGAGAAGGTAAGAGGAAAGAATTTGGGAGTTGGTACATGGTGATTGAGAATACAAGAGAGGAACTAGGTTTGTGAAGGAAGATGATGAGATCATTAAAGGCTAGTTAAGTGAAAAATAGACTGTTTAGAATGCAGGATGAAGGGCAGAAATGGAGATGGTATAGATTTATCAGCTTGGTCTAGGTGGTAACTAAGGCAAGGGAATGGATGAAATCCCTCAGGATGAAAAAAAGGAAATAGAAGTAAGGATAAATCCTGAGAACACCAGTATTTCATAGTTAGTAGAAAAGGAAAAACAACCAGTGGAGACTAATGCCCATGAAGCCAAAGAAAATTTGTAAGCAACACACTGGAACAGAAAATAGGCCAGTCAACATGGTGATAAACTGTGGAAAGATCAAATGATGAAACACTGGGGAAAAAGGGCCATTGGCAATTAGCAGGCCAGTGTTGCCCTTAGCATGAGTAGCTTTAGAAGAGATAGTACAGAAACCAGAGGGCATTGTGTTGAATACCTTGCCAGTACCAACTACCTGTTAGCTCCAACTTCACCTTTTGCCTGATGTGTATAAATGGATCTGAAATTTTGTCAGTAGAGGGCGCTGGAGACGCTGGAAGAAGAAAGTTGTTTCCTTGAGCACCTGCGAATTCTCCAGGGCCCAGCTCCTGCAGACCCAGGGCTTCTCCAGCACAAGGCTGCTCCTACAGGGGGACAGCAGCCAGCAGCTCTGCTGAGCATCTGCTTCACACCTCGACTGTAAAAGGCAGCTTTATAGAGTGGCTTTGGTGTCTGGTGTGGCAACTCCCTATGAATAGCTTTCCCCAGGACCCTAGAGCCCTAGTCAGCAAACTTTTTCTGTAAAGAACCACAGGAAATATTTTAGGCTTTTGCCAGCCATCAATCAGCTCTGCCATTGCTGTTGGGAAAAGCCACACACCTTATGCAAACAATAAAATTTTATAGACACTGCAATGTTTATTCCATATAGTTTTCACATGATCACAAAATACTTTTTTTCCCAACCATTTAAAAATGCAAAACTCATTCTTAGCTCCCTAGCTATATAAACAGGTGGTGATGGGCCAGCCTGCAGGCTGTAGTTTGATGACTCCTGCCCTAGAGAGCCAACTTTCAAGTTCTGCCAGTGAGGCACCACAGCAACTTGTCATTTACTGTGAATATTTTATTTGGTCATTTCTGTTAACTGACACTCTGGGAATTGAAAACTAACATCCTTGCCCATGAGCTTCTTATAGACACCAAAATGAAAGTTTCAAACTACAAGAATACAAGAAATAATTCATCACAAAATGTTCAAAATACACTCACCCCGTGAAATTGTGCTCTGTAGGGTTTTTCTCCCCAGCAACCAGGTACTAAGGAACACACAGGATGTGCCCACCAGTCCCAAGACTGAGGACAAACTCATCTCACATGTTGTAGAACACAACTCTACACCACGCATCCAAGTGCTGTGCTCCTCTGAGCCACATGGATGGAACTTCTCTGCTCTTCAGAGAGCCAACAATGCCTCTCCCTCAAGGTCTAGGGCCCAGGGTGTGGGACTTGGGGGTGCTAAACGTCTTTTCTATCTCAGACCTAGGTGGCTGCTCCTTAGCCACTTTCTATTGTCTTTAAAGTTCTCATTACTTTCTACTAGCTATAATCATTTCTATGACCGTATAACCAATTACCACAAATTTGGCATCTTAAAACAACAAACATGTGATATCTCAGTTTCCATGGGTCAGGAGTCCAAGGCTGTAACTGCATCTTTTTTGCAGGATCTTAAGACTGCAGTTGATGTCTGCCATGGCAGTTATTCCATCTAGAACTGGAGTCCTCTTCCAGGCTCACTGGTTGTTGACAGAATTCAGTTCCTGTGGTTCTGGGACAGAGGCCCTTGGCATCTACCTATAGTCAGCCTGCTGTTTTCTGATAGGAGACCCTCTCTACAACTTGGCAGTTTGCTTTAAGTCTAACAGTACCTCTGCTGTTCCTGCTTGTCTCTTATCTTTAGACTAAAAGGCTCACCTGATTCAGTCAGGCCCACCCACAGTAATCTTCCTTTTGTCAACTGATTAGGGTTCTTAATTACATCTGCAAAATTCTTTGTCATATAATTGAATCTTGGGGGAGTGACAGCCCATCATATTTACCTGCCCATACTGTAGAGGGGTTTATATAGGGCATATACATTAGGGGTATGAAATCTTGGGGGGCCAGCCTAGAATTCTGCCTACAGAAGGGGTAAAATTCATGTTTAAATCTACTTTTTACATTTTCCTTAATGTTGTTATTTTCATACTGTTTTCAAAATTTTCTTATAAAAAGGAAAATATTTCAACTTCATATAAAATGTTATTTGTACCATAATTATTTATTATAAAAAATGCTGAAAAACTGGTATTTCTAACTCAACCACAGAATTCATGGTTCACAACATTCTCCGTTAATTCTGCCTCAAGGTATAAGTGTTTGCCAAAATGCCAATTTGTATAAAACAAAATCTTAACATTCATTCAGAATAAAACTGACTTTTCTGTATAGAAGTTACATATTATATTGAATATACATGATTAGAAGTACTTATGCAAGACTAATTTGTAGTTAGCATTTGGAGCATTTCTTAACATATTATCTTACATGTATGAGATTTGATTCAATAATTCAAATAAAGTTAGGAAATTCAATTTTAAAATGGTTTATTTCATAGTTCATAAAAAAGGTATGTATGTACAAGACTCAAACAGGAAGGCAGCTTTCAACCAAAATGGATTGAGACAGCACTCATTCAAACTCTACTGTGGAAGCATATTTAATGCGCACTCATCAATGTTACGTATAAATAATCTTAACTACTTAAAGTTCTGGAACAATCAGATTCTGCATATCAGAGATCTGTATATACACAGCACTTCTGGTCAAATTTTAGGATTGGTAAAGTCAATTTCAAGCTGCTTATATTCTGAGTACAGGCTTCACTATTACAAATATATGTTACTAACAAAATAGTAGTCCTCAAAGATTTCTTTGTCCCATGCTTATATATTTGTAATCTGAGTCCATTTGCTAATTTCCCTTCTTGTGGTTACTATTCAAATTACAATAGTTATCCATTGAGTTCTCTGTGCATCTCACCCATCTCCTTTATCTGAAATAGAGGAAAAAAGAAAAAAAATTTAAATTTCTAAACTTTTGTTCATTCTAAAGTTTAAAAAAAACTATTAATGAGGAAAGATCATCTTCACATTTATGAGACTAATTAAAAACTAAACAGAACAAAACAGAAAACTGTATTTTAAGGAAGCACATATTGAGTGCATGATCCAAACTGCTCTTTAGAGATAAGATGGCTAAAGTGACAGGGGAAGGTAGCAGGTAAGCTAGATCTTTAAGAATTGGTAAAATTTTATTAAATGTATACCATTTTTACATTTAGGAAGAAGCAATTCATTTTCTATTATCAATCTTGTATTTTATAGGTGAGGAAATTAAAGTTCAGAATTAAGTGACAAGTCCCAGATCACACCATTAGTTACAAGCGGAACTGAAACATGGTGACAAATATTTTGCTCCACGGCAAACATGGGACCAACACTTTATTTTGTTTAATCTTCATAATGGGTCTATACTATGCTTAAAGAAGTTAAATAACTTATCCAGCTAATAAGTGGTCAAACTCAGGTCTATACTGCTCTTAACCATTATACATTGTCATTCCGATTTTCTGTTATGATTCAGTTCAGGGATAGTTCCCTAGACCTGTGGTCACCAAACTAGGTAAGCTAGATGACTATATATGGGAAGATAACCTTAGAACTTTTTAATTCCATTAGATTCTTTCCCAATATTCTTTAACATTTCTGTGTTATTTAGTAAAATATCAGTAAATAGCAAATATACAATTAGAAATAAACACATAAATATACAAAAAGTGGTGGGAATACCGAAAATGTTATTGATAGGGTTCAGGGACAAGTATGTTCCTATCAAATTCCAAGTGACTGAAATACACTAGCAATCTCACATTTTAATTTCACACTATTGGACATGGACTAGTTAATATGCAAAGGATTTACTAGGACACAAAAAGTTCATTTTTAATGATTATTATTTCACCGGCAGACACAATAAATCAGGTCATTAGTCACACTGAGTTTTTCTAATGTGAATGCACTAGGGTATGCCTCTAAAAGATTCCACTAAACATAAAATAAATCGCCTTCCCATCCCACTACTGTTTGTGGCAGAAGTCAATATAAGCCATGAAACTCATGCAAGAGAATTTAGGCAAGGGTCATTTTAAGTCTGACACTAGGACTCTAAGGACCATACTATAAACAGAATCCATCCAGTATAACTGACACTTGTCAGTGTGTAGGAAGGTACAGTGATTGCTAGGAATAAGAGATTAAACAAGGGACTTTTCATTAAGTAATCCATTTACCTCAGCCTTCTCATACTTTGCCATTCTGTTCTTTCTGGAAATAACCTGAATGGAAGAAAAATAATTACTATTTTAGGATTGCTACCCAAAGAAAAAGTTGGTCTAAAATGACATATATGCTTTTAATGCACATAATTCCTATCTGAACAAATTTAATTTTAAAATCTATCCCAACATTGTTTCTTAAAATTAAAATTCACTACTAAACTAAAAAAAATGTCTACCACAACCAGTGAAACAAGCCAATAATTGTATTGAGAAAACAATGAGTCATCTTTAATGAAATTTAACTGCCTGGTATGCATTTTCCCACATCTTGATCCATCCCAATACAAACATACATAAACATATGGGATTATTCAGTATTTCTGCACAACCTGTATCATCACAGGAACTCTACCAGATCAAAAGCTATACACTGAACTAATCCTTTTTAATAGCCACTTTATTCCATAGCATGGATATAGCACAGTTTACTTATCCATTCTCCAATGACATACACTCAGCTTGTTTCCAGATTCACCCTTACTAGCAACAAGATAGAACCTTGACCATGCTTCTTTATGTACTTGTGCTTCATTTGTAGAGAACAGTTAGATTTCTATGATTAATCTTTTATTTGCCATCTGGAATTCCTCTTGTGTAAATTGCCTGCCCATACCTGTTGCCATTCTTTCTTTAGCTTTCTCATCAATTTAAGAACTCTTTATATATTATGCATAATACCCTTTTTTGTTTTACACATATCTTCCCCAGCCTATCAATGGTATTTTTTACATATAGTATCTTTGCCACACAAAATGTTTATTTGCAGTGAAGTCAAATGTATTACCTTTTCCTTCACAGACTCCAAACTTTTTGCTTTACTTGGTTTCCTTTACCACAAGGATATATAAATATTTCCTAAATTAATGTGATTTATTTTTAAAATATATTTAACAATAACCCATCTGGAATTTGAATAGGTGTACTGCTTGACTCCTTTCACATCAATGTGCTTCAGGACGTGCCATTCACAAATGGCCAACATGGGCAGCGCTGATGGGGTGAAATAGGAATCCAACTTTTGTTTTTTTCCAGATGAATAGCCAAGTGTGATAATTCCAATGAACTAAAAACGTTAAGTTCCCCTATACCCTCAAATCTATTTCTGATTCTGTTATGTTGGTAAGAGTTCCTGATGCTAAAGCATCCTTACGTTTCTAAAATAAACTCTGATTACTCAAGTGATACATTTTTCTTCTGAAGCACTGCTAAATTCAATTCGCTAATCTTTTATTTAGAACTGTTGCTTTGTATTTATCACTTTCAACTCCTTTCCATGCTAACCTTACTTTGTGTTCCGCTGTTTTGATTCAGGTTGATGGCAACATAACTGATGTAGGAGGTGCTCAGCTACGAGCTTTTCTCAAATTAGTATCCTTCCTTGATTCATAACATGAAAGTTTTATAAAAAGGAACCAGAAAAGCAATAGATTCACTCACTATAGAGAATTATTTAAAAAAATAAAGACTTTTGTTTCATTAGTATGTTTTGGATCATGAATGTGTAACTTTTCCACACTGTCACCTTTTCTTGAAAGAATATATACCCTTAAATGAAATTTTACTTGTTCAATACCCACCAGCACAACAATTCCAGCAATAATTGCTATTGTCACAACCACAATGACAGCAATAATACCAGCTTTAAGACCTTGCATTGAAAATTCAGGTGGTTTTTCGTCAACATAGTAAATTGCAGTTCGACCAGGATCCAGATCCAGTTGTTCCCCGTCTACTATCAGGTTCATTCTCTTGGAATAGAACAAGGACTCATCTTTAACCTATATTGAGAAGGAGAAAAACAATTTAAAATATTTAAGAAAACTGGGTCACATAGTATGACATAAGAATTACAAACCAAAAGAACTATTGCCAAGAATCTTTTATGATTTCAGTGACAACAATCTTGTACATTAAAAACATTTTTAAACATTACAGGAAATTTCCAAACATATACAAAAGTAAAAAGAATAATGTCATTAAGTCCCATGTACCTATCACCAGATTCAACAACAGAAACACATGGCCAATCTTTTTTTTAATATAAAAATATTTTATTGTTAGACTTATTGGGGTGACATTGGTTAGCAAGAATTACATAGGTTCCAGGTGTACAATTCTGTAAGTGCATTGCCTATTTGCTGCATTATATGTTTACCACCCAGTATGATTTCTCTTTCCATCACCATATATTTGGTTCCTCCTCCCACCTCTCACACCCTCTTCCCCCTTGCACATGGCCAATCTTATTTTATTTATTCTTCCTTCTATCCTCACCACCCCATAATATATATTAAAGCTTAAACTATTTTATTTTTGGTTGGTTCCCCGAGCAGGGGATCAAACCCACACTGCGGTGGTGAGAGCACCAAAGCCTAGCCACTACACCACCAGGGAACCCCTCAAAGCTTAAACTATTTTATCACAACAGTTATAGAGAATTTCTCACACAGCCTCTTATTCATGGAAATAATAATAGGGAAAGGCTATAAACAAAAGCTAAGTAACTACACCAAGGAGATAATAAATAGGTAAGAATTATGAGAAGATACTCTAGGCAGAACAATTTAATAAAAGGCATAAATATAGAAACACATAAGAAAAGTGTATAAGAAAGGTACAGGTGAGTGACAGAGAAGACAGTATTAATTGTAGCAGAAGAACGACTTGGAGAATAGTTAAAGAAATGGTTGATCTGTAGTGGAGAAATAGATGATGAAAGGTCTTGAATCCATTGAGTGATGACAGACATTACATTTCTAAACATGCGAATAAAATGAGTAAGATTATACTCACATCTTTTTCAAAATAGTAAGCCACATCAGCTATGTCCACATCACTCTGAGTTTTCTGAGAAGAATTTTGCACCAGATCAATAGTGATAACATCATTTTCATACTAGAGGAAAAATTGAAAAATACAAATTAATAGTAGCATAACCAAAATCATATGAAAATATCATTGTTCAGTAATCACAATATTCAGTGTGATTTTCTATAATCTACATGTGTCAGTGTTCCTTTTCTTTAGAAGATAATCGAGTTTTATCACTAATAATTAAAACATCTTGGGAGGTCTTTAAATCTCTCCAAGAGAAATAAGACAGCAATGGAGACAAAGATAATTACATGCATATTTTCTTTTCAAGAGAATTTTCTTCTGAAAAGATAAGATATTAAAATACTGTACTTGGTTGGAACTTCTTTAAAACTAAAATGCCAAAGAAATGCAATTTAAAATGCAGTATTCATTTACCATGTTCTGCTTTTAGGAAGCAAAAAAGTACATTCCTTCCAAGAAGTCTTTTAAAAATGACATCAATTTTTATCGAGAAGAATTTAAGAATACTGCCTTAAAAGAGATCCATCTATTTAAGCATTTTCCAACCAGAGTTTAAAAAGTTAAGGAAAGGGGGTGGGAGAGGAGGGGGGGAAGCTAAATATAAGGTGATGGAAAGAGAAGTCACATTAGGTGGTGAACTTATTATACAACAAGTTGACAATGTACTGTAGAACTGTATGCCTGAAACCTATGTAATCCTTGCTAACAGATGTCACCCCAATAAGTCTAACAATAAAAATGAATTAAAAAAAAAAAAGTTAAGGAAGGACTAATTGGTTAAGGACTAGCTCCTTAAACCAGAGAAGATGGGAGCTAGGTAGCACTCTACAGTATGTATATGTCAAAAGCATTCACAGAGAGGTTTTCCACAGTGAGAAGATTGGCAAGTGTTAGGAATACTAAGGGATACTATGTTTTCTTTATGGGTAAACAAGTTTTCAAAGGCTATGGAAGGTAAACAAACAGTGAATTTGCTTTATTAAGTGCCCCAGGCTGAAATTATCACTCAAATGCAGTTTAACTACTACCAATAAATAAATAAATTGGACCCAAACCATACTGCTCCACCAACTTTCTGCTAAATCTCATTTACTTAAAAAACAAACAAAAAAAAACTTACCAGAATATTTGTGATATATTTTGCATCCAGTTGATAACGACTTGTAATTACCTCCTTGAGAGCACTATAAATTAAAAATTGTGTTTTTAAAAAAAGGGGTTGTACTACACATCACTAAGAAGCAGTACTTTTTAATTAAGCAGACAGCTTAATGTCTAGAATTGTCATTAATCAAATTTATTGAAACTTTTATGCCATGGCTTTCCATGCCAATAGTGCTCTCACAAATGTGGTGAATGTTCCTAAAACCCTAAAAGAAGATTGTCATGATGCTTCAATGTGTTGAGCCCACTTGCAGATCTAAGAGGATGCTAGCTATTAAGAGATGCAAGCATTTTGTACTGGGAGGAGGTAAGAGAAAAAGCAAAGTGACCCAGTTCTAAGCTTCATATTTTTATCATGAAGACAATAAAATCTTAATAATAATAGTAATTGATTCAGGCTAGAATCATCTATGAATGACACTGCTGAGTTCCACTTTGATTAGAAACAGGGTATCAAGTATCTGTCCACAGATTATATTTATTAATTAAAAAAAGGGAAATGGTATCTCCACAGTAGAAACCCAGAGGATGATACCTGAACCATAGTTGACATCAACAGTAAGAAACAACCTCACATGTGCCTACTGATGGGTAGTACTTTGAAGGACATAACATCACTTAAGTGGTTTTTCTGTCAAAAATGCATAACCTGTACTTAATTATGAGGAATCATCAAACAAATCCAAATTTGAGGGACATTCTATACAACAAGACAAAGAAAGGCCAAAACAGTACTGCATATTAAAAGAGAACAAACATCATGACAGCTAAATGTAATGCATAATCTTAGATTGGGTCCTAGGTCAGGATAAAAAACTGTTACAAAGGACAACACTGGAAAAACTGACCTAATACGATATACATTAATTTTCCTGAATTTGATAACTGTACAGTAGTTATGTAAGAGAATGCCTGTTTCTAAGATACACTAAAATATTTAGAGGTAAAGGGGCATGATGTCTATAATTTGCTCTCAAATGGTCCTGGGGAAAATATTTATACATGCTTAGATATAAAAAGCACATACATATGCATATACACATACATATATAAAAAGAAAATGTGGCAAATGTTCGTTTGTGCACCTAAATCAGTGGTTCTCAACCTTCCTAATGCCACGACCCTTTAATACAGTTCCTCATGTTGTGGTGACCCCCATGAAATTATTTTCGTTCCTACTTCATAACTGTAATTTTGCTACTGTTATGAATCGTAATGTAAATATCTGATATGTGTTTTCCAATGGTCTTAGGTGACCCCTGTGAAAGGGTCATTCGACCCCCAAAGGGGTCACGACCCATAGGTTGAGAACCGCTGAAAGGAAGAGTGCTATAGAAATCTGTACTATTCTTATAATTCTATTTCAAAATTAAGGTTAAAAATATTATGTATAGTATCTTATTTTTTAGAAATACTAAAAAGCATCGAGACTTGTTTTAGTTTTGTAATGGTATGAAATGTTACTGTTGAGATCAACTGTGCAGATACAATGCATTTAATAGCACTTACGTCTGCAAACTTTGAAAATCATAAGGTTTTTCTCTTGTTTTGTGTTTTAGTTCAATGATGATCCAGCTGTAAAGTAAAAAGACAATATTGACTCACTATAACTCAGACTTTTATATTATTTTCTTAACAAGCTAATAAAATTCCCAAGTGGAATAATAGTAGTTAACAGCAAAAGGATTTATATGATATGCCTTTAACATTTTCCTTGGCCCTCATAATCTTTCATAAAGAACTCTTCAAGGAGGGAACACCCTTTCTAACATTGACCCTCTGGTCTCTGGCCACAACACGCAAGGTCACATGAAGTCAAGGCTCAGCTGGTCATGTTGGGCCATGTTCAAGTGAAGACAAAGAAAGACACTCAGAAAAACAGAAAAGTACCCTGAGGCTCCAGAAACCAGAAGGGTACAGTGTGCTTGCCTTGGTCTTTTTTTTTTTTTTTGGTATGTGGGTAGTTCCCTGGCTGGGAATCGAACCCAGGCCGCAGCGTTGACAGCGCCAGTACTGAAGCCTTAAGCCACTACACCACCAGGGAACTCCATCCTTGGTCTTGATAACAACTTTTCCAGTTTTTAGTCCTTTCCAACAAATTCTTTTTTGCTTATGCTAGCTTGTGTTTCTGTTCCTTTTCATTACATAATCCCTAAGACAACTATATCACTTTACAAAACAATAAATGAGCAAATACAGTTTAAATCATTCACATACATTTCATATTAATCCAACTTTAAAATACTTGGCAGTGTTAAGTAAAAATATAAAAAGAAAAACTGTGTTTAGTATGCTATCATAAGAAAATATATACTGCTAGTAAATTCATAAAATACCTCTGGAAGGTTATGGAATAAACTGGTGACATCAGTTCTATGGAGGTAAACTGGGTAGCTGGGGCATGCAGATGGAATGGAGACTTCACTGTACACCCTTTTCTGTCTTTTGAATTCCCAATCACAAAACCAAGTTACATATTCAAAAATAAGTGTAATTAAATGAATCTGAAAAGCATGAAAACAAGTAATACAAGGAGCCTAACTTACTAGGTCCTCACTCGTTCGGAACAAGATTTTTCAGTGTCCTTATCCGTTCTTCTGACACCAGCAGTGTTCACACACCAGCACGTGGTGGTGCCATTGCACTGCTTGGCTTTAAAGAGCCCATTCTCATCACATTCGGGATCATAGAGCCCATCATTATTCTGGATAGCATCTTCAGGTTTTGGTCTTCTCCCAGACTTCGAGTGAGGAGTCATTTCTGCCTTCATTACCAAACATTTACTGGCCACTGAAAAGAAAACTTAACGTCAAACTGAAAAATAATTGCAGTCTTGTGCAGGAAAAAGCAGTTTTAATTTAACTCCAAACTCCCAGGCCCAAAAATTATTGTAGACTTACATGTTCCACGATCATTTTTTAAAGATATGAAGCTTCAAGTATGAGATAATTTTGACAAAATAACAGAATTTAGACTTGAGCCAATAAAAGGCTTCCCAACTCAAAACACATCCATTAATGAAATACAAGTCAAAATAAAGTTTAAGGGCAATGAGGATATTCTACTCACGTTTTGAGCAAATGACGGAGTTTTGTGTACCAATTGAAGTACACTGGCACTGACCGTGCACATTCACAGAGCAGTTTGTGGTCAGTTTGTACTTTTCACAGATACATTCTAGAAAAAAAATTTTTTAAATCACTTTAAAATGTGAATCCAACTATCAATTGTGGTGTCCCATCTAAATTATATTCTGACAATAATGGCCAAGTTACACACATATTAGACACAAAGCCTTAAAAAATACTGGTTCCACCCCCCAAAAAAAAGTCCTGAATATTTTATTTTCCAGCTAAAATGTGAGTGGCTAACATTATGCTAAATAGTTTGTACATATTAGACATTCTAATTTGCTTGCATTCCCATTTTGATTTCTTAAACCAAGAATACAGCCTTCCAAATATATTCAGCTGTGCCTTTATGATACTCCCAGTATTAAGATCTTTCCCTCCTTCCTGCCTGCTAATATAAGCACTTGTCTGTGTTACCCTTTTCTCCAAATCAATTCCAATTCTAGAATGTGTGAGTAGCTCACATTCACTTGATTCCTCTCCCTGCTCAATTTTCTTAATAAAGAGGCTTGCTTCGAGCGTCATGGAAACATATTCAACCCTTGGACTATATTTTATCTTAAAAAAATACACTTCCAATTGAACTTGAGGGCATCTCTGTATGTGGGTTTCTTAACCAAACTAAAACCTGGTACCCAATTTTGAAAGTGATACTAAGCTAGCCATCCTGAGGATTGATGTCAGTTGAATTTATCACCTCAGAAGTTCACTTTTAAAATTGACAAGTCCATCTAATTTCTTTTATTTGTCTAGCTAAGAGTGCAATCATTAAAAACAAAAACTAGTATGACAAACCAAAGAACTTTAATATTGATCCTTCATGTCCCAAGTTGGGTTTAATTTTTTCCTGTTTAAATTATAATCGATATGAAGCACGTACATAATCTGACCAGGGCTGAACTCAATATTGGGGTCACAAAAGGGGAGTGTAGTGGCTGTCCTCAGGAGTTAAAATCTTAAGCAGCACTATAATTACTATACCTGCTCAAAACATATTTTTCATGCCCCAGCAATGTGAAATTTAAAACGGTCTAATCAGGTACAAACTTTCTGAACAGACAGACACCTATAGCAGCACATCATCATTTAAAGCAATATAAGTATTTAGCCCCAGACTGAAGCTAGAAAATCATGAGTTGGTTAAACTACATTATTTTAAAAATGTAATTAATTAGGTGTGCCCTACTGGTGAAGATATAATAAGCCTTTCCAGAAAGCTTGGCCAACTGCCCTGTCACCTCTAGCCACCATCTTACAAATAAGAGATAGCAACCAAGATGTTTATCATAGAGTAAGAAAAACTGGAATCAAACTACGTCTGACATTTGGATAATGGTGTGAGTTTTACAAGCTACAGATTAGTTTTGTCACCTTTTAAATCGTGTTTTTCAAGAGCAAAGAAAATGGAAAACGCTGGATGTGGGGAGTTCCCTGGTGGTGTAGTGGCTAAGGCTTCGGTGCTGTCAATGCTGCAGCCTGGGTTCGATTCCCAGCCAGGGAATTACCCACATGTAAAGAAAACGCTGCATGTGATGGGAGGCAGGGGATCAAGATCTAAAACTGTGTTTAGTTTTAGGACAATGTTTAGAACAATATCTAAAAGAATGATATACTTAATTATAAATTACAGAATTCTTTTGAAGTGGCAGAATTATAGGTATGTTTACCCTTTACGGTGATCGATATTTCTGTGTTCCCTACAATTAACTTGACATTACTTACATGATCCTTAGAAAAAGGAAACCATTCAACAATCCACCCGCCTGTAGTCAAGGTCCAGGAGGACCTTCTTCCGCGCGCAGATGCGAAGCGGCCCAGTAGGTCGACATCACAGACTCCAGTCCTGGCCAGAGCTGGTTTCAGCCACTCCAAAACCACAAATGCCTCCCCCGGACTTCGTCGCACACTCAGAGGCTAAGACTCCCCCCCCGCCAGGCGTGGCCACTCCGTTCCGTCTGTCCCCCAGCCCCGGCCATTTCCCTACAGGGCAGTGCAGAGGCCGAGCGAGGATGCTCCCTCCAACCCGCGCCAGTGGGCGCCTTCCCGCCGCCTCTCCGGCGCCGTCCAGTCTCCAAGCGGGAAAACGCGGCCGCCCGTTCCCTCCCCACAGACTCAGTCCCATGCACCCGGAGCCAACCCCACAATTCTGCTCCGCACCTTGCTCAGCCGCGGCCACTACCGCCGCCGCGAGCAAGAGACCGAATACGAGGACCTGAGTGGGCGCCATGCTGCACGCCCGCCGAGGAGGGCCGGGGTTCACGGGAGGGCGCACGAGACGAGTGGGACCTCGGAATCCCGCCGGTGGGCTAGAAGGCGCGAGGCGTGGGACGCGCGAATCCGCGTCGAAGAGACGGTGGCAAGATGCTCCTGCAGCCGGGAAGACGACGCGAACTCGCCGAGGGACTGCGCACTCTGGGAGCGCGGGGCGGCGGGGCGGAGCGGACCTACCGGACCTGGCGGCCCCGCCTCCCGGCGCCAGCCCGGGGCTGCACACCTCTGCCCGCCGGTTCTCGGCGGTGAGTCACCGCCCTGGGGGCAGAAAGTAGGCGGAGAGGGAGCAGGCTCCCCTCCTCCACCCTCGGTGCGGCCGTCCGACCGCCACCTCCTCCCCAGGTGTGTGCCCCGCCCGAGGAGGCCACCTGGTGCTTCCTCCCGCGGTGGCTGGTGGGGGCAGGAAGGGGAGCGGGCTGCTACTGTGAGAGTCGTTTGGGACGCTTTGTGTCCACGGAGGTTTGAAGGTACCATTTACCGGAGGGAGCACGACTCTGAAACCTTCAAGAAATAGGGCCTGGAAGAAAGAGTGAGGCAGCTAGGAAGAGGAACGTGGAAGCTAAAAGGGGATACAAAGGGAAGCGCAGAACCGTCGAACCACAATAAAAAAGACGACCTTTGAGCTTTACCTGGCAGTTTAATTGTACTCCATTGAAACTAAAACAAACAAAATCTCCTTCGCTCTCGGGGTGACAAGTTCGTGTGTTCTTTATTATAATTACTCTCAATAATTCTTTACCCCTTTTTAAAAATAAGCATTTTTAGCCCCTGAAGATATAAGGTATTCCAACTGAGCCAAATGCTGGGAACTGAGACTATTCAGAGTTTGAAGAATATTTAGAGAACAATATTAGTTGCAAAATGTATAGAGAAGTAGAAACGGGGGACAATTTATTTTAGTGGAAATGAATTCAAATCACAACACGTTATTAGTCTTTAATAGTAATGACTAAAACTTAATAATTTATTAAGTACCTATTTTTTTGTTAGCTGTAATATCATTATGATCTGCCTTTTAAAAGCCTTTTTTTCTGTATAAGAAACCATTGGAGTAAGAGTCCAGAAGAGGGAAGGTGAAAAAGCAATTTTAAGATTCAACTAAATTTGATTAATTTTTACAAGTATATATCCAGTCAAAAATTATGCTTTTATTGAGCAACCGTTTAAGTGTGCTGTACTCTCCTCTTACAAGTTGATTAACGTGAAATAGTCACATTGTTACAGTATTTGTATAATTTGAATTTTACTTGAACATTAAATAAGCTATTCATTTTTATTATTGATATTTTAAATCATATCACTTTTAAATCTATAAATCTGAGTTGCTAGCCCTAGTTTTGGAACTTCATGATCTGTTCATCAATTTAAGTGAAAAGAATGATACCATCAAATCAGTGACACTTTATCAAACAGAATTTTTTTTTTGTTTTCTGCATTTTGGGTGCTTTCAGGAAGTTGTACACAGCCAGCCTAAAACTATATATACTTTTCCCAAGAATAAGCTAACTGGTTATTGTGGCTTTATTGGCAAAGTGTTGTTTCCAGGTCTAAATCTGTTACCTAATCAAGAAGAACCTCATCTTATACACTGGCAGCTGTTTAATTATGAAATTGTTCATTGCAGTAAAGTGAATTGAGTAAACATGATTATTAAATAAATGACAAAAGACCACCTAAGCTCTGATTCACACTGAGTGTGTATCCAAGATATTTATTTTTAAGCTCTTTAACACTCAATTTGTCAGTCACTGCTCAAAATTACTCATTTTATGCTGATTGTGAATCTTTTGTAGTTTCAGTGCTACATTTAAGAACATTTCTTAATATTTTTGTAAGATTTCATACTAAAGTATATTCCTAAAATTATCACCAAATTTATAGATGTTGCTTTTTAATTTTGACAAATCAGTTTGATATATAGTATATGACTGAAAAATATGACGATTAAAAACTGTACATAAACTTTTCTGACCAAACTCCTGCAGTCCATCAATTAAGAATCCAATGAAAAAGCCAAAGTCAAAGAATGGATGAAAAGGGAGTTCCCTGATGGTGTAGTGGCTTCGGTGCTGGCACTGTCAGTGCTGCAGCCTGGGTTCGGTTCCCAGTCAGGGAGCTACCCACATACCAAAAAGCAAAAAAAAAAAAAAGAATGGATGAAAAGGAGAGAAACTACTTAAGAAAAGATGTAATGGGTACTGCGAAGTATTAATTGATAGAGATTTTGGTTATGACCTTTCTCTTGAATGTTAAGGAATACTTCTAAATAAATAACATACTAAATGTAACCAGTATTGGAGAAAAGTTAGTATCATGTTCCTTTAAGAAACAATTAGGGGTGCTAGTTAAGAAAATTAGTATTCTATAATATAGTTTCCTCACATAGATTTGAGAGAAAGAGACACAGGGAGAGAGAAATATGTAAAATTTAATGAAAATTTAAATGAGATGAATGTTATACTTGCAGATGGCTAATGGAAAGTGTAATGTGTAAACATTTACTATAATGGGCTACTAGTTCTTAAAATTTCTGTTATTTCATGAGTAACACATGAGTAGAAAATAAAAGTGCATTATACAGAATGAAGGATAAAAGTTCTTGACCACCACCCATGAACATTTCTATTTCCTAGAAATCATTGTTAGCAGTTTGATATTCATGCTAATTGTTCATTAATTCTTCTCATATTCTAAAGAACCTGGTTTCGTAGGATGTACTCTCTGCAGGGTTTATTATTTACTTTGGTTTAGGTTTATAAAATAGTTTACATTTGTATAGTCAGAGTCCACCTTTATATATATATATATGTAGAATTTTTACCAAGTGTCATTTTATTTGTCATTAAAAATTAACTTTGTCTCCAGAAGCAAAACTTATAACCTCTTAACCATGACAAAACCGTTTTTCATACCTTGCTACACTTGAAATTATTTTATAAAATATAAAGCACTGCATAACACTTAGTATTCTGTTTATAGCATCAATATATAAATGCTTATTGATATCTATAATAATTAAAAATAATAGAGAAAATTTTTACTTTTATTAAAGAAATGCATATATACATAGTATGAAAGTCAAATACTACTACAAGGCTTAAAATAAAAAAATGGGAGCTCTCTTCCCCATCCTGATTTCTGTTCCTCCAGAGGTAACCACTATCTTCATCTGTTTTTCCCTCCAGTTCCACATGGTATCTATTCATTTCCTCCTGTAGAAGACAATGATTTTTCTCTTACCAAGGCTCCTTCCCCACATCCCCCCGTCATTTCTTCTGTGGAAATTATCCCACTTCTTGTTGGCTCCTCCTCACTGTTTTCTTCAGGAACTTTTATAGATTTAGCTTTTAAGATTAGGTCTATGATCCATTTCAAGTTAATTTTTGTGTATTATATAAAAATCAAGGTTTCAGGGTTGTTTTTTTGTTTTGTTTTGTTTTTGCTTTTTGGTATGTGGGTAGTTCCCTGGCTGGGAATCGAATCCGGGCCGCAGCATTGACAGCGCCAGCGCCGAAGCCTTAAGCCACTACACCACCAGGGAACTCCCACAGGGGTTTTTATTAACCCCAATTTCTGGTTAGTTGTTATAGCACCATAGGATGAAAAGACTACCCTTTCTCCACTGAATTACCTTGCCACCTGTTAAAAATTAATAAACAGAAACCTCATTTAAAATGGAATTAGAAAACTCACCTACCTGTCACTCAATGCACACTACTGACCCCAACAGGATAGACATATCTTGGACAGGAAGTGATAGATACTATATTACTACCTCACCAGGAGAAAAGAAAAAATTCTTCCTTGCCCAATAACAGCTGAACCAATGGGAGATTGCCATAACTTAGTCAATGAAAAGTCAGTATACTTCAAACTTCCAGTTTCTTTCAAGGAACTCTCCCTTCCAAGTCCATAAAAGAGGTTCTCTTTTGTTTCTATGGACTTGCGTGTGGTTCACCATTAGACCACATGTCAAAATTGCAATTTTTTGTTGTTCCTGAATAAACCCATTTTGCTGGAAAAATATCTGGCTATTTGTTAGAGGTCAACATACCTATCAAAAAAATCAGTTAACTATGTATGTGTGGGGTCTATTTCTGAACTCTACAGTTTCATTGATCTATGTGTCTGTCCTTGTTCTAATTCTGCACTATCTTAATTACAGTAGTCTTGAAATCATGTAGTAGAAGTTTCCCAATGTTGTGGGTTTTTTTCACAGTTGTCTTGGTTATTCTTGGTCCTTTGTATTTACATATAAATTTTAGAATAGACTTGTTAATTTCTACCAAAAAAGCCTGCTGTGATTTTTGATTGGGATCACATTGAATCTATATACCAACTTAGGGAGAATTGATATTTTAGTAATATTGAGTTTTTTAGTTCATGTTCATGGCCTAGCTTTACATTTATTTAGACCTTACTCTAACTTTCTCTCAAAATGTTTTGTCATTTTCAGTATAAAGATCTTACACATGTTTTGTTAAATTTAATCTTAAACATTTTATGTCTTTTGATGTTATTGTAAATTTATTTTCCAATAGTTCATTACTAGTATATACACATATACAACTTATTTTTATATATTGACTTTATAGCTTGCAACCTTGCTAAATTTATTAGTTCTAGTAGCCTTTTTTTTTTTTTTTTTTTTTTTTTTTTTTTTTTTTTTTTTTTTTTTTTTTTTTTTTTTTTTTTTTTTTTTTTTTTTTTTTTTTTTTTTTTTTTTTTTTTTTTTTTTTTTTTTTTTTTTTTTTTTTTTTTTTTTTTTTTTTGGTGAATTTGTTAGGATTTGTTATGTGTGCAATCATGTCAACTTCAAAGAAAGTTTTCTTTCTTTTAAATCTTATGTATTATATTGACTAGGATTTTCAGTATAATATTGAATACAAGTGATAAAGTAGACACCCTTGTCCTATTCCTGATCTTAGGGAGAAACATTCAATTGTTTACTTTTAAATATTGTGTTAGCTACAGGCTTTATTGTGGAATCCCTTTATCAGGTCAAATTATTTTTCTATTTCTAGTTTCCTGAGAGTATTTTTTTAAATCACAAATGGTTGTTAAATCACAAATTTTGTCAAATGCTTTTTCTACTTCTATTGAGTTAATCATATTTTTTCTTCTTTATTCTATGTATATGGTGAATTACATTGATTTTTGAATGTTAAATTAACCTGGTATTCCTGGGGAAAACCTCCCTTGGCCAAAATACACTATTTTTGTTATAATTATGATCTTATTTGCTTATTTTGGATTTAATTGGCTCTAATTGGCTCTCATCTTTTCTACTTCCTAAGTTGAAAGCTTAGATCAGTGACATTAGACCTTTTTTATTATAATGTAAGCATTTAAATCTTTAATCACTCTTAGCACAACTTTAACTGCAGTTTCCCTTATGATTTTCATTAACTCATGTTATTAAGCAGTGTGTTGTATAATTTCCAAGTACTTAGGGAATTTCTAGATATCTTTTGCTATGGATTTCTAATTTCATTTCACTGGGACAGAGAACAAACTCTAGCTGACTTCAATACTAAACTTATTAAGACTTGTTTTATAACCCAGCATATGGTCTATCTTGGTGAACATTCTATGTGCATTTGAAAGGAATGCATTTTGTTAGGTAGAGTGTTTACTGGTTGATGGTGTTGTTCAGGCCTTGTATGTTCCTGCTGATTTTGTGTCTTTTTTTTAATTTAAAAAATTTTCCATTACCGTTTATATTCAATATTATATTAATTTTAGGTGTACAGCATAGTGGTTAGACATTTATATAACTTATGAAGCAATGATCCCTTCAATAAATCTTGAAACCACCGGGCACCGTGCATACTTATTACAATATTACTGACTCTGCTCCCTATGCTGAACTTTGCATCCCCATGACTATTTTGTAACTGCCAATTTGTATCTCTTAATTCCTTCCTCTTTTCCAGTCACCTCAAATCCCCTCCTATCTTTTCTATCAATTATTGAGAGAAGAGTGTTGAAAGATGCAACTACAATTGTTGGCATTATAGACAAATCTATTGTGAACAAGTCTCTTTTTTCTTTCAGGTCTGTCAGGTTTTGTTTCATGTATTTTGAAGCTCTGTTATTAGATGTACATATATTTTATTTTCAACATTATAGTATGAAAATATTCAAACATATGAGGGGTGATCAAGAAATTCATGGAATGAAGGGGAAAAAGGGTAAAAAAAAACCCTATTATTTTTCCTTTTCAATATATTCACCCTTAACCTTAATATGCTTTTCAGATCTTCCAGCAAGTTTATTTATATCCTTAAAAAAAAGTTTTGTTTTTGCCCTCAAAATTGCAGCTTTAACCTCTTTGTCATCTGTAAATTTCTTCCCCCAAAGCAGTTTTTTTAATATTTGGGAACAAATAATAACCAGACAGAACCAGGTCTGGACTATAGGGAGGGTGGTTTAATGTTTGGAAGCCACAGGTCATGAAGGGGTAGCCAGCTCAACTTTGCTCTTCTACACAGGCATGTTGTCGTGCAAAAACAGCACCCCTTTGGTCCATTTTTCTCTTCTTTTCTCCTTCACAGATTCTTTTAACTGTTTCAGCAGACTGGAATAGTACTCTCTAGTTATTATGACACCCTTATCCTTGTAATCAATCAGTAGGATACCTTCTGTATCCCAAAAACCAGTTGCCATGATTTTTCCAGATTATTGGGACACCTTGAACTTCTTAGAGGGTGGTATGCTCTTTTCATGACACTGCATGGACTCCTGTTTTGACTCAAGCTCATCATGGTGAACCCAAGTTTTCTCTCCAGTGAAAACCTGGTTTAAAACTTCATCTTTGTCTGCAGAGGTCCAAAAACTGTTGTGAACACTCAGCATGCTGTTATTTATTTTTTTTTTTCTTTTTGGTATGTGGGTAGCTCCCTGACTGGGAATCGAACCCAGGCTGCAGCACTGACAGCACCAGCGCCGAAGCCTTAAGCCACTACACCATCAGGGAACTCCCCATGCTGTTATTTTTGAAGTGGTGGGAGCATTCTTGGTTCCCATCTTGTGCTGACTTTTGACATCCTTAGATACTGTTGAAGAATATTCAAAATGGTTGTAGGTGATACCCCAACCATTTCTGCAAGCTGCTTTTTATTCAATCTGGCATCTTCCACTACAAGTTTTCAACTTTTTTGGCAATGTTGGAGGAAATGGCCTCAACAGGGCATCCCAGATATAGGTCATCTTTAATCAATTGACTCTCTGCCTTACTTGAAAAGACTGTGCCCCTTGTAAACCATGGGTTTCCCAGGTTAACAGCCCCTATAAACTGCTAACATTTCTTCCAAACTAGTTTGATGTGCTTTCCCTTGTTTTGTGAGGAACTTAATGATAATGCAAAATTCAATTTTATTCATACTTGGGGTTTTCTTCACCTTTGACATGCTTCTTTAGTAATATCTGAAAGAACACGGAAGCAAATAGGCTGAAATTTGACACATATGGGCCAAAAAAATGTATACACATTTTAAGAATGTTATCTATGTATATTACTTTTCGAAGTTGAATTGAATTACAGTAGCAATGTGTAGTATGACGTTTGCTTAAAAGATGGCGTTACTCGAATGCTAGCATCACCATGCAACAGGCAGGACAGTTAAAGAAAATAGCAGAAGCACGGTTGTTGTTGCAGGAGCTCTAGACCATTTTGAAGTGAAATCCGAGAATGTTGATTAAGTTTCCCTCATGTTCTCCTGACTTATTGCCCCTTGACTTTTTTTTCCTTGCCAGGTAGCTCCCTGGCTGAGAATTAAATCCAGGCCATGGTGTTGAGAGTGCCGAAGCCTAGCCACTACACCACTAGGGAACCCCCGCTTGACTTCTATCTATGGAGGACCTTAAAGGATGTGCTCTACCATAGAAAGCCAGCTACACTGGTGGTACTTTGGGAAGAAACTGAAATGGCATGCACAATGATACAAGTAGACACTTCAGTCAACATTGCTCAAGCAGTAGTTTGCCATAATCAGAAGTGTCTGAGGGGAAGCTAAATATACGGTGATGGAAAAAGAAAAAAAAAAAAAAAGAAAGAGAAAAAAAAAAAGAAGTGTCTGGTTGCTGATGGTAATCACTTTGAGCACCTCTTGTAATTGCAGAGGTCAAATGTGACTTGTATTCATCTTTTATTATCAGTATATATTGAGTATTACAATTTTAATAGTTTTTTCTTTCTTTGGCATCCTCTGTACACTATTAATAATAATAATGTCACACAATCAAAGTGTGTGCACTAGTACTCCCACCTCTCCAATAACACCCCCCATTCCACGAATTTCTTGACCACTCCTTGAATGGAAAAATCAAAAGAACTGAATAGTAAACACTTTTACACCCACCAGCTATATTATACCATTACCATTTTACTGTACTTGCTTTCCCACACACCTATCCATCTCTTTACCCATCTATCTAATTATTCTGATGCACTTCCAAGTCAATTGCAAATTTCAGTAGATAATTTTTTCTACTTCAGCATGTATATCATTAACTAGACATCTGTATTTTTTAGAGTTTTTTCCTTTTTCAGTAAAACAACAAAAAATAATTTAAGTGTAACATTAAATAGTTTGGCAAATGCATACCCTAGATTCTTATCAAAATAAATATATTCATCATTTCTAGAAAGTTGTATTTTTCTCTTTCCATTCAATCCCTGCTTTATTCAGAAGCAATTCCAATTCTGACTTTTTCCCCCCACCATATATTAGTTTGCCTGTTCTAGTACTCAAGGTCAGCTTCATGGGCATGCAACCTGTGCAGTCCCATGGGACCACATGTTTAGAAACGCTTCCCACTTAACACAATGCTCTGCTGTAATAATTTTAAATTTCTATTATTTTCACAATGGGCCCACCTTTTCATTTTGTACTAGGCATGGAAATCATGTAGCTGGTCTTGCTAGAGCTGCCATATAAATGGAATCAAACCATATGTAATTTTTTCTGTAAAGCTTCTTTCATGCATTATAATATTTTTAATGTTTAATACTGTTTTTGAAATTTATCATGTTGCATGTGTTGATAATTTATTCTCTTTTATTACTGAACAGTATTTAATTGTATGAACATACCATAGTTTATCCATTCTCCTATTGATGAACACCTGGGATATTTCCAGGTTTTGTCTATTATGAATAAAGTTGCTATATACATTCTTGTACAAGTCTTTTTTTGGACACAAGAATGCATTGGAGTAGATGTCTCAACAAGGGGCACTATTGGAATTTTGGATAGAATATTCTTCAAAATATTTCAAAGAGGGGGTTCCCTGGTGGCGTAGTGGCTAGGCTTCAGCACTCTCAATGCCTGGGTTCATTTTCCAGCCAGGGAACTACCCCACCCCCCAAAAAAATAATATTTTGAAGAGATTACCTCCTCCCACTCAATACCCTCCGTCACTGGGAAAATGCCAGAAGGCGTCCATACATTTCCAGCCCTTCAGAGGACAATACCACTTCTGATTAAGCGCTACTGCCTTAAGTAAAAGCATATCATACCTTGATTTCAGCAACATATTTGACCCAATTCAATATTACTATAGATAAGATAGAAAAATATGGACTATATACTAAGTATGCTGGCAGAATAGAAAGGAGGTCAATAGGACTAGAATTTGGTGGTTGAATGGGGAAGGGCTTGAGGGCTGCAAAGGAACTGGATGTTTAGAAGGAGGAAAGCAAAGAAATAGTTCTGAAATGGCAAGCAGAACAGCAGAATACCTATTTCACCCCTCTGCCCTGAGGTGCCTGGGATACGAAGCAAAAAGGTAAACCCAGCTTCTTTCTATCTGAGAGAACTGCTCGGGAGATGGGGTAATCAGGGGCAGCCAGGTTCACTTACTGCTGGGAGATGGAAGGAATGTTCAGAGAAAAGGAGAATGTTACCAGGACCTGTGATGGTGATGCACCTGGAGTTGCAAAGGGCACAGTGGGAGAATTTGGGAAGGGCATGGAGGAGTTGGTTCAGACTAAGTAATGAACTCAGGGGAACTGGGATGAGTGTCCAATGTTGACTTTAGGTGACCTAGAAGGCTTGTTCTTCTGGCAGTGACTGAGGTAAATGGGAATACCCCTGTGAGACACGATAGGATTAGCCTGATAGGCTCTTGGAGGCAGATGGGAAATGAACCTGAGCTCTGTAGATTTTGAAGAATTAATAAGAAGGTCAAGGAGCTCTGGGATGACTGCCCTCTCCTGCAAAGTGTAGCAGTGTGGCAGACTTTGTAGGGAGGTGTAGATAGAAGTGCTCTCTCTGAGAAGACATGGTAAGGTAGGGGCTATGGTATGACCAATTGTAGCTCAATGACTAACTGAATGGTTGAGTCATGATCATTAATAAGTATTTATTGGGCACCTACTTTGTGTATGACTTAAACATCCAACCCTGTAAAAAAATATTGTTCTTAGAGCCAGCAAAGAAAAGAACCAGTTGGTTCCAGAGATGGTGTTCTGTCCTGGACAAAAGGAAATAGAATGAGGTAAACAGAAATGGACCTTAAACCTTTGCCTTATCAGGATCAGAGTGGGATAGGTCTTTATGATGGCTCATTCACAGTGTATGCAACAGCTCTGATGAACCTTGAGAGCTTTTTGCAATATCGTTGTTTAATGACATCTCTGAAGCAACCAATTACGAGGTCTGACAATTAAGTTTGTGAATTCATCCTAGAAAAAGTGCTACATACTTTTTCTAGGATGAGTATCACTATGGTCACCTTTGAGGTATTCCCCTTGGGAAGCTATACACTAACGCCAGCACCTAGATCACCCTTCAAAGTAATTTTGGAACTCTTTTTCTGGAATGGCCATCAGAGCTATTGTCATATTATCTTTGATGTCCTGAATTTCATCAAAATGTCTTCCTTTCAATATTTACTTCACTGGGGTCAGATCAGGTGTGTAGGGAGGGAGTTCCAATACAATTACCCGTTTACCGGCTAAAAACTCCCTCACAGACAGTGCTGTGTGAGCTGGTGCATGGTCATGATGCAAGAGCCATGAGTTGTTGGCAAGAAGTTCAGGTCATTTTCATCTACCTTTTTCATGCAGCCTTTTCAGCACTTTCAAATAGTACACTTAGCTGACTGTTTGTCCAGTTGGTACAAATTCATAATAAACAATCCCTCTGATATCAAAACCGTTTAGCAATATCATTTTGACTCTTGATTTGTAGTGATTGAACTTTTTTCATCATGGAGATTGGCTGACTTTCGCTGTGCACTTTGACACTTTGTTTCACGGTCTGTTGGTACACCCACATTTTATCACCAGGGATAACTCAGCCCAAAACATCATCTTGCCTCTCCAAAAGGTCTTGGACTTCAACTCTCTTTTGCTTTTGTTCATTGATGAGCTCCTTCAGGACCATTTTTACACATTCCTTTCTCATGCCAAGATTTTCAGTTAAGATTTTCCTGTTTCTTTATCAATGTTTGCTTGTCTTCTATGCTTCTCACAGCTAGCCGACGATTTTGATGCACCAGTTGATGAATTTTTGCAATGTTTTCATCAGTTCTACTCATTACTGGCCCCCTAACCTCTCTTCATCAGTGACACTTTCTCTCCCCTCAGAAAGACATTTAATCCATTTGTATACCGCCATTCTCTTCATGGCATTATCCCCATAAACTTGGACTAACATGTTCCCGATTTCACTTTCACTCTTGCCAAGTTTAACAAGAACTTTAATGTTTGTTCGTTGCTCTAATTCAAGCTCCAACATTCTCGCAATGGCACACAAAAACACACAACAACAGTAATGAATACCACTCAGCAAGACATAGTCACACGACAACATGAACGCAACTGTGAGACACAGATATACCAAGGTTATGAAACCTTTCCAAGTTGCTTGTAGAGTGCTGCCAATGTAAGCGCACAGCGGCAAGTTTGCAAACGTAACTGTCAGACCTCTATGCAACACAACTGTGAGAAAATTTCTTCTCCTGGTAATTGCACAGAGTCAAACAGGGCTGTCTTCATGGGTTCTCATGTTGCTGATTGGGAACTATTGTATTGGTGGCTTGCAAGGCATGATAAGGGAACAACAAAGGAAAAATACACACTTAGATTGCTTTTTTTTCTGGAATTATCTGTGTGTCCCAATGGGGACCCTTGAGATGTCTCTAGAAAATCAGAATGTGTGATTAAGAATGAACCAAATGTCATTGGTACTCCTACACAGGATGAGTAAGTTATCAAGTGTCATAGTCCAGCTGAACCATGCCTAACACACAATACTGTGTACAATACTGACTCAGAATGCATAATACTCAACAAGATAATACTCCTGGAAGTCTAGGTTGTCCCCTGTGCTAGTGCTAAGGATCAGCAGTCATTGAGAATTGAGTAAGAGGGAGAATGATTGCTGTGAACTGGTAGAAGGAACTGAAAGAAGGAAATAAAAAATGTGGGTGGATATGCCACTTTTTGTTTGTTCCTTGTTTGTAAAAAAAAGAAGGGGAACTTCAGGAATCTGTAGAGAAGTCTTGTAAACTGATAAAGTAATGACCACATTTCCATTTTTGTGCAGGATTTATTAGGTGAACTAGCAGCAGGTTATAATAGTGGTGGTGACAATAGTAATGTTGATATAAAGTTCTAGAGAAAGCAAATCTACAGTTAGCATTTCCCACTTTGGTCTGCAGCTGACAGAACTTGCTGGAATATACCCAGCAGCAAAAGGGTGATGAGTTGAGTCACTTACTGTTGGAGCACTGTTACGGACCGAGTTTCTGTCTCTAGTTTGGTAGAGAGCGAGCGAGCGAGAGAGAGAGAGAGAGAGAGAGAGACCAGAAAAAGTGCCATGTAGGTCTAAATGCTAGAAGTAGCTCAGAGACTATCTCAGACTGGTGAAGGGTTAGTGAGGTATCCTGACATAAGGATATTACAGTTTGCTTCCATCCTTAGGTACAAAAGACTTTGTAGGAGAACACAGAGGGTTCGTCGAATGGAGATTGCTAACCAGTGGAATTACGTTAAATGTAGATAAGAACACAGGCATGGCTTGTCTTGTCACTAAAGCTGGCTCACTCCTGTAGAAACAGTCTCTCCGAAAACACAGGTAAATTTATTTGATGCATGTTGTTGGCATAACATGGGGGCAAAAATGTGAAAGCTGGCCTATGAGTAAGCTTTAAGGGGATCCCAAATTACGTCAAGAGAATGGTATTTCAGTACTAATTGGTGGGAAGGGCAATAAAAAGGTTTAGTCTTAATCAACAATCAAACTGATATTCCACACTAGGCCTGTGGAGATTCAGGTTCAACAAGACAGGGTTCTTGGGGTTCTCAGTCCCACACATTCCCTCTAGGAGTTTCTAGCTTCTGAGGTAACCCAGAAAACCACACAGATAATCCCAATCCAAGAAGCAATAAGATTTGGGTTGGTTTGGCTACCATCCAGTTCTAGATCATTGTAAATGGTAATGAAACAGGCTGCTTTCATTTTTGTAGCTTTTTTTTTTTTTTTTTTTTTTTTTTTTTTTTTTTTTTTTTTTTTTTTTTTTTTTTTTTTTTTTTTTTTTTTTTTTTTTTTTTTTTTTTTTTTTTTTTACTCTTCTTACTCCCAAGGGTTTTCAAAGCCTTATTTTGCTGCTGGTCAGAAATCTTCCTTAGCAGTTAATTCAGCTGATCATTTAGAATGGAAGAGAAGGAGAACAAACACTTGTAAGCACTCACAATGTACTCTTTTCACATTATCTTACTTAATCTTCACAGAGACTGTCTCACTTATTTCCATTTTGCAAATGAGAAAGCTGGTTAGGCAAAGTTAGGCAACACCCAAGATCCCTGGTGAATGATGATGCTGAGGCTTGACACCAGGTCTTTGCAACTCCAAAAGCTGAACTCTCTCCAAACTACACTACTGCAGGGTTCTCACCTCTAAAATGTGTATCTTAGTAGTTAAAGCTTACAGAAATGTTTACTTGTGTATCAGATAAGCTATGGAGCTTAAAAACTTCCCATTGATTCCCAAAGGAGCTTGTAGTTCGGTGGTTCATCTTTACAGGGGCCTTTCTTCTTTGAAATGTGGTGTCAGACTTTCTATCTAAAAGCCTATAAAATACTTTGTACTTTGCTTGCTACTTGTAAAAACGCCCATAAGGATAAAAGTAATAAAGCAACCAAGCCCTTATAACCACGGGAACCTTCCCTGTCTACTTCCTGCTGGGGCTTGATAGAGGAGAGCAGACAGACCTTGCTTGGCGGCCATGAACTCTCTACTCAAGCAATTCATAGCAACAAATCCTGAAATTATATACACAGAGGCACTTAGGCCAGGCACATCACACGTGGGCATAGGTATGTTTATGTACAGATCACTCAGAATTCGTCAGCTATATTGGTTATGGGTCAAGGGCCACATGACATCCCCCTATCCCCCCAGGATTTTTTTGTGGGGGGCGCAATTCCAGATGAGAACTTGAGTTAATAAAGCTCTCTGCTTATCCCAGGTATTGTTTCTCTCTGCTCCCCTGCTTTGGTTTCATTGCAATTACAATGACATTAACAGTGTTTCTGAAAGTAGAACAGATTGCAAAGAGCACTGGCCTTGTTCTCAGTCACCACTCAGACAATGTTCTGACTGTAACTTTTGAAGTCATTTGTCTGCCTTGGTCAGAAGGGAATTGATTCACTTGAATATTTGGTTCTTACCCAACAGCGCTGGGTTAGCTTGTGAAGACTGTATGCTACAGATCAATTCTGGTTGTACCAAGATGCATACCAGCCCGGTTAGGCATTCTGCTGCCCGACCCCACAGGTGCCTAGCCCAGTGGACTCATGCTCCATGCTCCCTCCTCATTTCTCACAACCGTTGTTGGGTTCTGTACCTAATCTATACCCCAAAGTGGGGCCTATGTTCTCTGGCTCTTGCCCTGGACACAATCCTAGGCCCAAGTTCTCTGCTAGGAAACTGTTAAAGAGAATATGCTAGGTTATTTACATTTTCATGCAGACCTTCTGGAGACAGTATTTTATCCCAATGAACCAAGTTATGGTGGGAATCTTAGGCACAGAAGCATGTCACTGAGGTGTTTGAGGCAGTAAGACATCAAATTGTTCCACTGAATACCAGGGCTGGCAAGGGATTAATTTGTGCCTTGATTATTCAATACATTTTTGCTAAGCACTTAAGTTACTTAATTTAACTTAGGCAACTCTATACTAAGTGTTAATAGTATCAAAGAAGTAAAGACATAGCCTTCAATAATCTCCAGCCCAGTTAAGAGAGATCAGACACACAGCTCAGGTTAAAAATTAAAGAGCTATACATTAACACCAGACAATAATACTAGGGTACAACACTGAGCTTTTTATTTTTATTTATTTTTATTTTTTATTGTTTTATTTTTATTATTTTTTTAACACTGAGCTTTTTAGAAGGAAGATACATCATGGTGCCCAAATCCATTTTGAGACTGGGGTCGAGGAAGTCCATGAGCTAATCTCCAGAAGAATCTTTCAGGAAAATGTAACTGCTTTTCTTTCAGAGCTCCAAAGTTCAGTCTGGATACTGATCTAAACATCAAAGAGGGTGATTATTATTTGAACACTTTCATGGTAGACCAATGAGTAAGTATTTCAGCTGAGAGAGCACTCTGGCTAATAATTAAACATCATTATTATTATATTTTAGTTTCTCATGCAAGTCCAGTTTTAATAAATTGCAATGATTTGGACCTCAAGCTACAACATTTCAGTAATTTGTGACATCATAGCTAGCATTAACTCATTGAATGCTGTTATCAACCCTAAAGTTTACAACTGAGTCATAGAAACTTAGAGAAAAGTTTATTTGTGTATCAGATAACTCTGGCACTTAGTAACTGCTGACGTGATTCCAAAAGGAGCAGGTACATGAGGTCCTCGAATAAAGTTGTTTTGTTACACCATTGATGAGATGCTCTAGGAACTTAACTCTTGTTTATATCAATTAGTCTGTGGTAAAATTGGTTTCATTATACATCATTTTCCTTAAAAAATCACAGAACCTATTGACAATTTAAAATGAGGACTTACTATAATTGCGTGCTCATCTTTGCACAGGATCTTCATCTTTGAAATGAGGGTCAGGTGTTATCATTACTGCCTTCGTATTATAAATACAAGTACAGCAGTCAGGAAAGTTCCCAAGAATAGAGAGAGTGATAGGGAGTGGCAGAGCCAGGCAGGAGGTAGTACTGCTACACCACTTCCCCATGGGCTAGCTCTGCCAGACACATGCCCAGTTGGTAGAAGCACAGTTTTATAACTGAGGTCAGTAACTTATGAATCTGCCCTGGATGGGAAGACCAGAAGTGAACATGGCATTACTCACAAATACCTGTGGGACAGTCAGATTTACTTGATGGACCTCATATGAACTTTAGCTTCCCCTCAAACCTATGTGGGTCAAAAAAAAACAAACCCAAACTGATTGGCAATTATAAAAATAACATGCTCAGAGAACTATCTAGAAGCATAAAGAGAAAACCATTAAAAAAAGAAAACCATATTCAACCTTAATTCCACATATATTTTAGTATTCGAGAATATTTGTTTATATTCATTTTTAGAAGTCATAAAACATTTATTTTTAAGAAAATTTGGATCACATGGCATATAGTTTTATATATCGATTATTTAATTTACATTACAGCATATATATTTTCATGCCATTAATTGTTCTTCAGAAACATGATTTTAAACAAATTATTGCATATTATGCCATTGCATGAATATGCTATAATTAAGCAGTAATTTCCTTATTCTTGGACTTTTTTGGGGGGTGTGAGGCGGGGGGGGGTAGTTCACTAGCTGGGAATTGAACCCAGGCCACAGCGTTGGGAGTGTCAAAGCCTAGCCACTACAATACCAGGGAACCCCTATTATGCTTAGAAAGAGAGTTCCCATCCAGAAAACAAATAACTATATTTGATGAATTTTTCTTCCAGTTTTTAAAAATGATTTTATTATTTATAGTAATTCTTGAATTCATCTACACTTAATCTTGAGGCATGGCATGAGGTCAGGATTTTAAATTAACACATTAAAAATAATCAATTTTTCAATATCATTCAATGAATTATCCATCTTTTTCCAATAGACTGTTGATGCACGTCTTATCAGTAAGTCCTGGTTTTAGTCTAATGACATTTTATTAATTTCCATTCATTTGAACATAGCTCTACATTCCCTTTCCATTTTTATTTATATACTAGCTTCATTTACCCAATAGTAAATCTATTAACTAAAGAGGCTTTCTTTTCACTTAATCATCTGTCATCAACATTTACTGGAATTTCCAGTGTTGGGCACTGAGGATCTTAAGATAATAAAAGACAGGGTCAGTCTGCTCAAGGAATTCACAGTCTAGGACACAGGCAGGTTGAGAGGACTGCAGTAGAAGATAACTGGTATGATATAGAAATGCTAAGGTGCTATGAGAGCATAGAAGAGTCTTTACACAGGAGAGGCTGTCCATATTGAACAGGAATTTGTCAGGCCAGTAGGCAGGGAAGAGAATTTGGAAGAGAGGGAACAACTTATATAAAGGTCTAAAGATGAGGGAAATGCATGACAAGTTTGGGAAACTAAAAGTAGTTGAATATAGTGAGATTATAGGGTACGTGTGGGAAGATGATGAGAGATGAGGCTGAAGATAAAAGTCAGATAACAAGGGAGTATGGATTTTATCTCAGTGGTGACTAATCCAGGGAGTGATGTGATCAAGTGGGTGGAAATTTTCCTCTGGGAGTAATAGAGAGGATTGATTGGAGGGGCAGAAGACTGAGCTAAGGAGACCGTATAAAAGCAGAGAGCAAACAATGGCCTGGACTGACACTGGTGGGGAGGAGTTCATGGAGAAGAGGATGCAGGCCTATGAGGTACTTGGGGTAGGAGATAAGAAAAGGGAGTAATTTAGGAGGACTCTAGTTTTCTGGACACGGTGACAGGGTAAATAGTTGTATCATTTACAGAAACAAGGCATGAAAGGAAGGAAGCAGGTTGCTGGGTGGTAGATTCTAAGGAGAAAATGAGTTTGTATTTGAGTCTCAGGTGTTTGTTTACATCTGGGTACAGGCATTTAGTACACTGTGGAAAACACACATCTAAAGCTAAGAAAAAGTTTTCAGATGGATATATGGACAGATATTAGCATTATTAATATTTAAGCTCATAACTGAAATTATAAGTGTGTATGAATTAATCAGCTAGGAAGAGAAGAAAAGAAAGCTAAAACTGGATCTCTGGGAACACCAATATTTAAGGAACAGATAGAGGAATTAGAGTCTTTAAACAGAGAAATGGATGAAGGTGAGTGGAAATGAATGGTGTGAGATGAAGATATGTATATATTTAATCAAGTACCCAGCAACACCTGAATCCTGGCCTCAACTAGCCTCCCCTTCCCACATCCATGTGTGTATCCTTCCTAACTCATTCTTTGAATAAAAACTAGAGGAATCTTCCAAAACACTGATTACATTATCCTCATTCCAGTGGTTTCCTATTGTTCTAAGGATGAAACCCTAATTTTTAACACCCGCAAGGCCCTGCAGCCCGACCAGCCTCATCAAGTCCTTGCCACTCTAGTCTTCCTTTTCATCCTCTGGAATGCTGTGCTTGCCTCATCCCTCCTCACCCCTACAGAACTTTGCCCATGTGCTTCCCTCATCTGAAATGTTCTGCTCGCTCAGTTCTGCCAAATTAATACTTACTCATCCTTCAAACTTCTGCACGATCATTGTTTCGTCAAAGAAACCTTTACTGACCCTACCAGGCATGTCAGATTCATCTAGAGTCCCAGGTAGCTCTCCTTAGTCATACTTTTTACATATGTAATTCTGTATTTGCAGATTATTTGAATAATGTCCATCTCTCACACTAGATTATGAGTTCTGCAAGCAAGGACCAGGTGTCTGTTGTCCATTAAACCTTCAGAAATTAATGCAAAGCATTGCTTAGGTAGGCAATAAATATGTGATGCATGAATCAATGATTGAGAAAAGGTCCTCATAAGAAGTCCCTACACAAACATGTATGGCTAGCAAAGGAATACAATGTTATAAGTGAGGCTTTGGCTTCAAAACTCAGATTCTAGGAGGATCCAGTAAGCAGAGATAGAAAATAGGAGGAACTATTTTTACTTGGGGTAAAGGTGACTTAAAGTCAATAACCAAAATAGATCTCCCCTAATTTCTTACCTAAATCTTGGCTTTTCCCACTCCAGAGAGGAAAGACCAGTGAGTGATTCAAGAGTGTGATAACTCAAGCAATAACCACAGTGTTTGTCCCTGTGCTTGGATGTTCTTAGGTCAAGAGTGATATATTTTCAAGATGGGCAAAATCTGAACATACTTAGTGGTTGAAGGGAAGAGGCCAAGGGAGAAAGTGAATATATAAGAAAGAAGTAGTTGATGAAGCTTCTGCAGAGCAACCATAATTAGCCTTATCCAAATCTGGCCTTGCTGAACACTGCTAGAGGAAAATCACATCACAGAACAGTTTGCTGCCAGTGGCTGGAGATACACAGGGTTCGTATTTTGCAGAGCTGATGTCCAACTAGACAGGGAGTAAACGTATTGTCCAAGTATTATTTTCAAAAATTTAAATGTGATTCTGATATAAAGTGAGCATGTGTCAAAGATTCATCAATTAATGAGTGAACCAGTAAGATGATAAAACTCGTTCCAAGAGAATTGAGAAATTGGGTATTTATAGGTAGAAAGAAAGAGAGAGAGAGAGGGGGGGGGAGGGAGGGAGGGAGGGAGGGAGGGAGGGAAGAAAGAAAGAAAGAAAGAAAGAAAGAAAGAAAGAAAGAAAGAAAGAAAGAAAATGTTAGAAAACATTTTCTAAGTTAGATACAAAACTAGATGATGATCTACTGGGCCACAAAGCCATAGTTTATTTTTCCCACTGGACAGAAATCACTTGCATCTCCATTGCACAAAAACCTGTCAGCTAACATGTAACCTCCAAGTGCCTGGGCTGTAATTAATAGCAAATAGCAAAGTCAAACTTGGATTCTTTCTTCTAGATAACAAAATAATCTTGGGTAAGCTTGTTAAGCCATGCTAAACATTAAAAGTGCATGCAGTTGGGGCTAGGTGAAAAGCATGAAGGGATTAGGAAGCACAAATTGGTAGTCAGAAAATAGTTACAAGGATGTAAAGTACAGCATAGGGAATAGAGTCAATAATGTTGTAGTAACTATGTATGGAGTCAGGTGGGTACTAGACTTAGGGGGGGATCCCTTCATAAATTATGTAAATCCCTAACCACTATGCTGTACACCTGAAACTAATATAGAACAATATTGACTGTCAACTATAATTGAAAAATATTAAAAAATTTTAAATTAAAAAAAAAGTACATGTACATGCAGTCATTCTCTTGCTTTGCTTCCAAGTCTGGATAGTTTTTTTAGTTTAGTTTTGTTTTTTTTGGTTGGTTCATTGAGCGGGGATCAAACCCAGGCCGCGGCAGTGAGAGCACTGAAGCCTAGCCACTACACCACCAGGGAACCCCCGGGTGACCTTTCTTAATAGCACTAGAACTGCTGGCAGGTGCTTTTCTATGAGATGTAGACTGGAGAAGAGATAAAGAAAGGAAAGCCAGAAGGAAGTGATGAACTGAGATGAAAGGGAGAAGTCAAGGGTGGGCAGTCTAGATGAGGTCCAGGATCAGGTGCAGTATGGGAAAGGGGGTGAAAAGATCCGAAGAACAAGAATTTGTATTGGAAGGTAGAAGTGGAGCAGTTCTAGGGTTCTGGCAGTCCAGGATGCAGCCACGGCAGAGGACTGCCCAAGGGGACCGCTGAGTTCCAAATCCAAGGAGCCAGGAGGCTCAGTTTCCTGTGGGATGCATTGTCCACATAAGTGTTGACATCGGTCCTTCCTGAGTCGGTCAGAATTTGACCAGAGAAACAGAAACTTTATGAAGACTATAGAATAAAGGATTTATTATAGGGATTATATAGAATCACACAATTTTGGGATCTGGTGGAAGACAGCAAGACTATTGCCTCTGTGTCTAGTGTTTAGCCTTCAGTCACCAGCCGTCACCACAGTGGCAGTGAGAAAAAAGAGCTGGGCTTCAATGAGAGGGTGGACAAATGGGTACGCATGAGGACAAACTAAAACCCAGAGCTGATTTTCACTGCTTTCAACCTTGATGCTTTGAGGGCCCTGAAGGAGTTGCTGGCACCCTTCCTGGAGCCACATGCACTTGGAGAAGCTAAAGGAATTCTGGTGGGAGCTGGAAGAGCTGCAGGTCTTGGTGTTGCCTCAGCCTGTGAGCTAGCAGAGCATGGGAACTGCCTCAGTGCCTGGTGCTCAGCATCTACTCTCAGAGCATTAAAAACATGGTGGCTGCTACAATTACATATTCCAAATACCTCACAAATTTCTCTCATAGCCAGTACTTACAGGGAATATACAGGGAAGGAAATTCTGGGAAACTCGGTTCCAGCTCAGCTAAACTGACACAGAACAAAGCCACTGTAAGCTCTCATCACCAAGCACAGTGCCTAAGATCAGACTCTCTATAGAGGGTGCCCAATAACTTACGGGCTTTTGTTACCAAAAAGTACATTTAAAGTGTGGGGACTAAAAACAAAGTAATACTTTTTCTTCTATCTTCCAAATTCTTCTAGCTGGGCTGCTAATCAAATTAACAGAAACAGTTTAACAGGAGAAAATAAAATGTTTAATACATGCACATGGAGAATTCACATAAAGATGAAATGTCCACAGCCCATGAGACAACATGGGGCATATAAGACCTTCTGGACAAAGGGGAAAGTGGAGGAGGGGTGTTAGATTTCAGAATCAAGAATAAACGATTTGCAGGTAGTTGAGGAAGAGCAGACAGACACAGGCCTCAGAGAAATTCTTGCTGGGCAACTCAGAAACAAGAGGACCCAGGGAGTATCTGGCTAATAGGTGTCTGCCTGAAGCCCTCCTATTTACCATACTTAATTCAAATTAGGCTAAGGCAGCATTCTAAGATTTCCTTCCTGAAGCAGGTTTCTCTATCTGAATGTCTTAGGTGGGAAATGGGGGGAGGTGTCAAATGTTCTTTCTGAGGCTTGTTTCTTGATAAACAGTTTATAGTTAATATCCCAAAAAGCAGCTTCAGGGTGGCAAAATTTTGGTTTCCTTCAAAAATAAACTACGGATACCTGCAACAACGTGGGTGAATCTCAAGAACATATCCTCAGCAATAAAAGCCAGATAAAAACTACATGGGAGTTCCCTGATGGTGTAGTGGCTTGGGGCTTCGGCGCTGGCGCTGTCAGTGCTGCGGCCTGGGTTCGATTCCTGGTCAGGGAACTATCCACATACCAAAAAGCAAAAAACAAAAAAAAATAAAAACAAAAAAACCCCAAAAAACTACATACTGTATGATTCCATTTGTGTGGAATTCTAGAAAAGGCAAAGCTAGTCTGAAGTGATAGAAATCCAAACAAAGCTGCCTGGCACAGGGGTTGGGCTGTGAGGGGAGTGATTAGGAAAGGGCACAAGGAAATTTGGAGGGAGCTGGTAATGGAAATGTCCTATATTTTGATAGAGGTGACTTACACAAGTATATACATTCATCAAAACTTCCTGGGCCGCACCCCTAAGATCTGTGCATTTTATTGTATGTAAATTACATCTTAATTCCAAAAAGTTGAAAAGTAAAGATAAATGGTGCCTTTAGAGCTAATAACAGACTAATAAGCAATTAAGGAACACACACTACATGTTGTTTCCTCGTACGTGCCTCCTGGGCCACTTCTAAGAGCCTGGCCTCATCGGTGGGCATCCTCACTGTAAGACTGAAGGTTCAGGAGAGCCTGCAGCTCGAGGAGCCCTTCCTTCAGCCAGGAGAGAAATTGGAGGGAAAGAGAAGCAGGTAGGAGCCCAAGATGATTCAAATGGTGAAAAGGTTAGGCAGATAACCTCCACATGAACTGTAGGATGAGGGTTTTTATTCTTTTTCTCTAAAATTTATATTCATAGTCTGTTCAACAAAGATCTGATTTCTAAACTGCATCTAGCTCTGTGTGTGTGTGTGTGTGTGTGTGTGTGTGTGTGTCCATATGTGTCAGAGAGAGAGACTCATAAACATTCCAAATAATGGAAATCATAAAAAACATGAAGCTAGAGAACATAGTTTCATTGTACCAGAGGAGATGGGTTCCATGGCCTGAATCTCTGTCCTGGTTTCCACATGTCTAAACTGGCCTCAGTATCATGATGTTCACATTTTTCTAAACATCAAGTAACAACAAAAAACAATCTCCTTTTCCACCATTTGGCTATTTGGTGACACTCATTTGCCAAAGAGCACAATTTTCTCCTTCATAATACATTTAGCCCAGACATAGGTACAGCAACTTAAGGCATACATGCCAAGATAGAAGCGTGCGGGAGGAGGTTTGCTCAGGGATCCGGGGGGGTGGGGTGGGGGACCCTGAAAGGAAGGACAGAGACCTGAGAGGAGAAGCTAGGGGCCCAAGCTTGTTGTGAAAGCCTTTCCTCTGCTCTCTGGTCTCAAACTAGGTAAACACAGGCTCTTAAAGGTCCTCACAGGTCCCTTTACTTTCTCAGGAGTCCTTTGACAAGCTTGGGTTAATTTTTAACTTCCCAGGGGTAAGATAAAAAAACAAAGACAAAAACTCAGACCTGGTCACCGCATTCTCACCCCAGGGCTAATTTCTGCAGCTCTTCCTCTTTGTCCCCAAGTCCCCTCCCCTCTCCTTTGTCTCCAGGCCTGGGGAAGTCTGAGAGAATGATCACGTGGCACGAATGGGGCCTAGTTCCTGGCAGTCCCCTGGGCTCCTTGCATGGACCAGGATTCACAGCATTTCAGGCAGTTGTCCCGTTTTTTGCTTTTTTTTGTTTTGTTTTGTTTATGCTGGTGGTGTGGCTGTGTGTCCACAACGCTGAGATCCCCCAACCTAAAACTCCAGAATTCAGTTTCTTAGATGTCAGTGTTTTTAAGGTCAGCGGAAACCTTTCAAAAAAGCAACATTAAGCTAATACATTCTTATTGCATAAAGCAAGCTTTATTCTATTTCTTCCTGAAACTGATACTCACTAGTACTTCTCAGATCTTGAAAGATGTGCACACTATTTATTTGGAGGAAATGCACAAGATTGAGTTATTTTAAAAACAAGAGGTCATCAGAATCCTTCCCCTCCTTTTCTCTGATGATACCACCTTCTTAAAGGCTCCTTCACATACCACCCAAATAACTAAAGTATAGAGTTATTTCCCTGGGACATGGTTTTTCACTATGATGAAATTGTATGGCAATACTTCATTAACACTTTTTCGCCCTTTCCTGATTGAGATGTTAAATCTTGGAGTAGCCTGGCTAATATCACACAGGTAAATAGCTCTTCTCCCTCACAGGCTCAGAGTAGACACAAATACCGGTTACTTTATAAGAATTAAGTGATTATGGTATGTTTAGCTTAAAAAGTTGTCATGAATCTGGGAAAAGGGTAGAGGGGGGTTGGTGTTTAGGATGTCCTGACCACCACTTTCTGCTCTGGGCTAGAGGGAGGCTAGAAACATTTGGTAAAATGTTGCCCAAAGCATCCCTCCCAGACCACTGGCTGCTCTGGGAAAGTGGTCCTGGTTGCT
>PVJL010002892.1:42626-176921 GCA_004026885.1 Lyroderma lyra
CAGCTGTGAAGAAACTCAGACAATGAGTTTAAGCAATGGAGATTTTGCTGAATGGAGAGCTGACCCTGTGAAAACCAAAGACACAGGGATGGTGGGGGTGGGGGGGTGGGCAGCAAAGTTACACAAGAGAAAGGGATGGATGGTTCAGGACTGGTCAGTCTTGGGGGAACTTGGCATGGCTAAATGCTGGGCCCCAAGTCTTTTGTTGAGGTAGCACAGTCCCAACTTCACCATCAAGTTGTTTTTTTACTAATACCCATTTCTGGAAGCAGTCACCACCGATCTTCCTTCAGGAGCCCTGGGTGCTTGTGTTCTTTATACTGTCCAGCCTCAGCACCCTGCAGCAGGCAAGTCCAGATACACATACTCAGGTACTCAAAATTCACTTATCGCACCTCTGCACTAGTGATATTTGGGGCTGGATCATTGTTTGTTGTAGGACAGCATCATAGGATATTTTGCAACATCATTTACCCACTACATGCTCCCAGCATCACTCAGTTGTGACAACCAGAATATCTCTAGACATTGCCAAATGTCCCTGGATGGCAAAGTCGTCCCAGTTGAGAACTACTGCTTTAGACACGGTACCTTCCATGAAGTCCTTCACATAGGCTATTGTGATGACTGGTATTATTAGTTCATCATGCTACCAGAATAAAACCAAGAAACTCAATGTCACTTCATGGAGTCTAAAAGAGTGCTCCCACCCAGTTCTACCTTAGACTCGGATAAATCTAACGGTCAGTGAGCTCAGGGTCCTGGGCTTTAGTAGGTCCTGCTCTAGGCCTGCTTCAGCCCGTGTTCCTTCCCAGGAGCTACGTGTCAATAGAACCCAGAGAATATGCCCATCGGAGCCTGTGCCTCCCTTCTAGACCCCATTCTGGGAACTTGGACACCAAACTTCCTTGTTCAAAAGGGTCAAGTCTGCTTTCAGTGCCGACATGGCCTCTTCTCTGGCTCCCTTTTCCAGCCTGTAGGCTCTGCCAGGGGGGAGGCCCAAGTGGAGCCAGGGGTGTCTTTTTTGGCAACGTGGATGGAGCTTGGACATGCAGGCTATACTCTTGCCTGGCTCCTGCAAATGTTGGACGTGGGCCTTCTCCTCCTTATACCATCAGCTCGCTAACAAGATGTAGTTGATAAAAGACCATTAGCAGTTCCATGTTTTCATGGGCTCTCTGACCTTCTCCACCTTCCTCAGTCCTGGTGAACACTGGCTACAGCTGGAGAACCAGAAGGAAAAAGAGGAGATTCTGAGAACCTTCTAGAGAACTGCTCCCTGATCAAGCAGGGGCTACACAGTTTTACACCTCCCCACTTGGCAGAGAGCGCTACCAATTATTGGAGAAACAGTCCCCAGGAAAACACCGGCATTCCTGGCAGGTTCGCTTCCTCTGCGTGTCTCTGGAATCAGCACGTGAGATTGGCTCCTCGGGGCTGTGGACCCCACCACCGGGCATTGTTTGGTGAGCGGTGGCTCCTCTGCCTCCTCTGGGAAGTGGTCTCACTGATTCTCCTCTGGCAGGAATCAATCACTCTCTTGATTCTGAGTCCCTGCAGCCTGTGACTCACACCTTTTCTAATCACCTATTCCATTACACCTTGCGCTGCGGCCAGTCCTCTTAGAAAGAGCTCCTCACAGACACAGGACCTCTGACTCATCATCTGACTTTCCCCAGTGGGCCCAGCAAGGGCCTCGGGCTCAGGCTTACTCACCCAATCACTTACCTTTAAAATTCAACCTGTTTGGAGTGAAAGCCACTGATGTTTGTGAGAAAACCAGTCCAACCAGTTCCCCCTTTCAGGGCTCTCAGGTCCCGAGGCCGCTTTATTTTGTCAGCTCACAGCTTTGCTATCATCTTTCCCTTTGCACCTGGGCCCCGAGAACGGTTTTCTCCTTTTTTTTTTTTTTTTTTTTTTTTTAACTTGTAAAGACTGGGGACATCAGGAAAAAGTAAGTTTTAGGAATTGTGTGAGTCTCCTCAGGATGCTGTAACAAAGTACCAGAAACTTGGTGACTTACTAGAAGTTCATTGTCTCCCAGTTGGTAGAGCCCTGCTCCCTCTCAGGGCCGAGGGGGAGGATCCTTCCTGGTCTCTCCCACTTCTGGTGGCTGTGGCAATCCTGGGTGTGCCTTGGCTTATAGCTATCACTCAGGTCTCTGCCACCATTGTCATATGGCATTTCCCTCCTCTGTGTCTTCTCTTTCTATGTCCAAATTCCCCTCTTTCTGTAAGAACACGTCACGCACTGGGGCCTAAGCCAGTATGACCTCATCTTAACTTGATTGTATCTGCAAAAACTCCAGTTTCAAATCAGTCACTCACAGATCCAGGGGTTTAGGACTTACCTTTGGAGGAGACACAGTTCTACTTAAGGCAGCGATGAGAGCACTTCCCACAGCTTCTGGTACAACTCCATCTTGAGCATTTTTGCTCACACTGTACTTGCCCTTAGGTCTCCCAGCCACTCGTGTCCTGCTGCCATCTCCCCAAATATGTTGTCATATGTCAGGGATCTTACCTTTGCTTGTGTGTCTGTATGATAACGAGTTGCCATTTTTCATAAAAATGTCTAGGTTCTTCTAATTTCTGGGGGTTTGCGGGGGAGGGGAGAGTTCCCTGGCTGGGAGCAGAATCCAGGCTGCGGCATTGAGAGCACCGAGGCTTAGCCACTACACCACCAGGGAACCCCCTCTAATTTCTGTTTTTAACCTGAGACCCTATGCTAGTCCCCTGGGGCTTGCCAAGGCTTGGGTCTGGATGGCCATCCAGGCAGGCTCTTAATAGCTAAAGAGGTGGGGAGGGGTCTGGGATGGTATAATTTTTTCAAAGCCACCCCAACAAGGAAGTTTGTCTTTTTCCCTCTCAGTGTAAGACCTTGGTCCTTACGCTGACTCCCTGCCACAGAATCCAGTGTTTTAATTTGCTTTATTAACTCAATAGGAAAACACTGGCTCCCGAGTGAGGATTATCTTCCTGCACAGGCAGGTTTCACAAAATGGCCCGAGGATTATCAACTTACAATCTTGTCTGCAAAGCGTAGATTGGTGGCCATGACTAACTTTGGACAACCTTTTCTTATACTAGAAAAGGCCTGGAAGTTTCTTCTAGTCTGTTTGTTCCCAGAGAGTGATGGGCCCCACATCTTCTCCTCTACCTATAGGACTCCCGTGAGAGCTAATGAGACAGGTCCCATAAATGGCTTTGAGTTTCTTGGTGAGAGCCAGTGCATAGGTAAATATTAATATCACATGCCGGAGTTTGTAATGGGAGTGTGTAAAAACGCCTGATGTCATCATTGTAAGCATGCGATGTTGCTCAATGGAGTAGGACTATTGAAATAACTCATTAAAAGTCCATGAGAAAAACGTGGAAAGGGAAGGCAGCTCCCGGGAAGAGGGGGTGGAAAGCTCCATGAGAACTCATGGGTTCTTTAACTGTATCCTCTTCCGAGCTTGGCCTAGTATGGAATACATGTATATAAGAGCTGCTCAGGATGGTCTGATTATCACCTACTAAGGTTATCAAAGGTGATTCTGTGCTTGGACAGATGACAGAATGCAGCCTCTGCAATGAGATCACCTGGGCCTCTGTGAAAGAAACAAAGGTGGTAGCTTACCAAACCTGCCTGGGTGTGCTTGGCCCTTACTACCTGGTTAGAGCCAAGGCTGGCCTCAGTGACGGGTGGTGGTCTAGTCTCCTCCACAATATGTCTGCCCTCAAAGCTCAGAGTCCCACTTTTAAGTTTCAATTCCTTTGGGTTATATTTTCCTTGTTAAAATGTGAACACCTTGTCATGAATGGTGAGTTTTCCTTTTCCCCAGTAGGGCTTCTAGATATCCACACCCTACCAGTTGAGAGATGCAGAGGTGAAATCTGAGGAAGCACACTGGGAGGAAACACCTTTTGATTCTGTCTGAGCCCATGAAAGGGCACTGGAGCCCAGAGGAGCCCAGAGGCAGAAAAAGAGGCCAACACCAGCATGCAGCTTGGGCCAAGATCTGGCTAATCGTGGACTGGGACAGGACGAAGAAAGATGTGTCCCACAGAGGAAATTCTCTGGCACTCATAAGCAAATTTATATTGGGTTTAATTACAGGCATGACTAGCAAAAAGTTTGGAAGACTTGACTGTCACTACCTTGGAGAGCTGTGTCCAGAGCTAGGAAGAACTGACATTTAGACTCGATTACTGGCTTGACCTGCCTTCAAGGTACAATTGATGTCAGGTATGCTGGGAAGGCTCTGTACCTCCTGTAATGTTTTCCCTGCTTGCTCAGTGATGCCTGACATTCCTTTTAATGGGGAGCAAAGCCTCGCATTACAAAACTGAAGAGCGAGCCTAAAATGACCATGGGCGGGGGATGGTGGGGGAGAGAGAGAGAGAGAATGAGAATGAATGAGAATGAATGAATAGGTAAGCACGACATTGAAGGAGACAAAGTTCAGTTGGCTTGGCCTGGGCGGGGCATCTGGGATGGTTTAATTTTGCTCAAAGCTTTTCCAATGAGGAAACCTGTTTTTTCCCCTCACAACAGCAACAGAATCATTTCAGAATGGCTTCATGATTTCCCAGAATTATTAGACAGAAGAAAACAAGGCCTTTCTTTCAGGCAAGTGACTAAGGCTAGGAAGCGGGTGGGGAGTGACCCCCGCAGCTCAAAGTCTTTAGTTCTCAAACCGCCCCCACCCCGCCGGAACCCATTCAAAGTCCATGAGAAAAACGTGGAAAGGGAAGGCAGCTCCTGGGAAGAGAGGGTGGAAAGCTCCATGAGGGCTCAAGGATGGACTGATTATCACCTACTAAGGTTATCAGAGGTGATTCTGTGCTTGCAACAGATGGCAGAATGCAGCCTCTGCGAGGAGATGACCTGGGCCTCTGTGAAAGAAACAGGCGGTGGCTTACCGAACCTGAAGTGCGCTCCTGCCCTCTGCTGGCCATAGCGTGGTACAGCTCTTCTAAGACGCGGGTGACTCACTCCCAAGTCCTCTTCCCACATCTGGGAGAGCCTGAGGCATGGACTCTGGACACGAGGTGGAAGACGCATCAAACGTGGAATGATTTTCAAATTACCGTGTCCCCTCAGAGAATACCCCTTAGTGTCTAAGGCTTTGAATTTAAACAAATATATCTAGCTTTTTTAGCCTGTGCTTAGCAAATTAGGTCACCTTGGCATAAATGTTCAATGAACAATGGCTCTGAGCCTCCCCCACTGAGAGGCTGCAGCGGTTGAGGCGCACGGTCTGGGGCCGAGGGCACCAGGGATAGTTAGCCATGCTCTTCTTGCTGGCTCCTGACCCCACATGTCTCTTGGCTAAAAAGACTTTTGAAGGAATGTTCTTGCTACACTGTTGACTGTGTCCCTGGCACTGCTGATTCTCAACTCTGCTGCAGTTCCTAGTCCTGCTGGTGCCAGTTTCTGTGCAGACATAGGAAAAAGGGGCCCCGCAGAGGTTTGGTATTTATTCAGATACGCTTGTATGACCAAATAACTCAAGTTAAATGCTCTCAGTGCCTGGTGTTATATTTGGTTATTAAGACAAGCTACCATGCTTCGGGGATTTCCCCCCCCCCCCATTTTTGTGACTCTGGATCTCCATAAACTAAAATCGAAATGAAGATTTTACTAGTGTTTTCTCTCGATTCCTTTATAATGTTTAACTCAAAATCTGCTTTTATTTTCTTCAGAGGCCTTCAAAACCTTCCACAATGCTATGTGAGTGCATATTCATGTCCCTTAGGATGAGAAATGGAGCCTAAAAGAGAAGATGTTCTCCACACAACTCTCTAGTCATCAGTGGTATTAAGAATTAGGGTTAAACTTCACTGTGGGGAGAAAAAAAGGAAGCACATGGGGACCGTGAACCGTGGGTCTGATTTCAGAGGCTGGTAATTGGCAGCATATCCAGTTTTTCAAAGCAAGTAAAATGCAAGTTATTACTTCTGGCACAAACAAACCAGCCCCCCAAGACCCTGAGGTGCCTTTTAGCATCTGGAATTAGCTGATGGGGGGCAGTGATCTGACTCTGAGGATGCTCAACCATTACCCTTAGCCTTCCGTGATGTTTTTATTGCTTCAATGAGGAGCTCCGTGCCTCTCCTGTTGAGGCCTGAGGACCCATCGCAGCTCTCATAGTATCGAGGAGCCAGAGACTTCGCTGAGCACCTAAACTGGAAGACGTGTGTGTTGGAAGTTGCAGCCATGGGTATGTAATCATTGTGGTCACACAGGGCCCCACACTTAGAAGGGCCCCAGTCTCAAAAGGGTCCTGCATGAGGGGATTAATACTCTTGATATGTTTACCTTTAATCATTTTAAGAATGATTACATAACTATTGAAGAAGGTAATTTTAAGAATAATTTCACTTTTTTTTTTTTTTTGCCATGGTTCCCTGGCTGGGAATGAAACCCAGGTCGTGGCGTTGAGAATGCCGAAGCCTAGCCACTACACCACCAGGGAACCCCCCAATTTCACTATTCTTAATACTATCTCGAATTTGTCTCCTAAGTGAAGTCTGATGGGACAACGAAGCAGGTACAGGGGGCTTGCAGCCTTACCCATGGATGGTCTGCCTCTCACCTCCTCCTTGGCTCCCTGCAATGGGTCCCTTCCCCCTGGGTCCTCTGGCCCCACCTGGCTTCCTCTTCCCTCCCTTGTCCCACACTGCTGCGACCTTCCACCCCTATTAGGGGCCTGGGAATGGGCACAGATAGAAATTGCTGTTGAGCACATGTGCCCCACAGCACGTTGGGGACAGATATGGTGGCAGCTGTCCCTCCCCTGGGTCGGCAGTGCCACAATGCATTTGTTGGGTAGCATCAGAGGGGAGCCCCTCACCCACCCCTGATCCAGATCTTAAGCATGTCCTGGTACAGAGGTTTAATCCTTTGGTCACCTTGGCATAAACCCATCTACCCTGGGTTCTGCCTGGAGCATGACATGTCTGTCTGGTGGCTGGCCAGAGGAGGAGCCCTGGAGCTGGTGGGCTGTGCAGTCAGCGGGCAGCCCCACATCTTAGTGAGGGTGCACGCTCATCCTGCAAGTATCACGGGGTCTGGGAAAGCAGAAGAGTAAATGGCAAATGAGAAACACCATGAGAGGGTGAGACCACTGAAGAAAGGAGTTTCACATTGTAGTGCTTTTAATGGCACCTTCCCCCTGCTTTTTGAAGGAGGGATCTTGTCTTTTCATTTTGCACCGGCATTCATAAATTAAGGAGTTAGCCCTGGCTGTAGCAAAGAGTAGGGACCATCCTTCTGGTTCTGTGTATACGGCATCTTAAGTTACTGGTTCTTATTAAAGGTGACTTACCACGTTTTCTTAGGTACAGATGAACTTCTCTGGGGGTGGGGGTCACATAGGTAGCTACTGACAACCCGAGATGAATGAGAGAGAATAAATTGGTGGATAAACACATAAATGCATACAACAACAAACTAAGGAAAACCATAAGGCATAAGCGTGTGATTGGCTCAAATTATGATCCTCCTAGGGTTATTCGCTTTAGGACAGCAGGCAAAGTCTTAGCAGGAAAAATTTGTGGCATAGGGAGCCCTGGAGGGTTCTGGGGGGTGGGCGGCTTCCGAATCTCCCTGCAGAGGCTGTTCTGGGCAGTGCAGTCTCATCTGCTGGCCAATCTTTCCTGTCTACCCAAACTCCCACTCACTGCTGTCATGCTGATGTCAAGATGTTCATACTGTACAGGACCTTTGTCATGAGGAAAGATAGAGGCCTTGCTATAGAACTCTCCTTCTGGGAGGAAGTATCTGCACATTATGAACCTTTGTTAATTTCTCTTCAAACGCTGCAATGATTTGAAGTTGCCGGGGGCATGGAGAATGTGGCTGATATTTAATCAGAGTGTCCTGCCGTGTGCTCGGTGTCCATACTCCTCTCCTCCCTGCCGGTCAGTGTCTCTCCAGCTTCCTTGAAGCCCTCTCTGCTGCTTGCTCCAGCACTCGATGACTTATCTCTCCCGAACTCGCACAGCATGGACTGGCACTCCATTTTTCCTAGGTGTGCTATTGTTTTCGCATTTGCCACATGGGCTTTAGATGCTCATTGCCTCTTTGAGGCCAAGGTCGGTATTGTTGAATTGCTCTGAAGGGCAAGCACAGGCCTGGGCACCATGTACTTTGATTCTGCTTCAGCCACTCAGTCCACTCTGCTGTTTCTCTATCATCTGGACCTGCCCCCATCCCAGGGCCTTTGCACTTGCCTTTTCCCTGCCTGGAAAGCCCTCCCCACCTATGTGCAGGGCTTGATCCTTCTTGTCTTTCAGGCCTTTGCTCAAATGTCATTTCATCAATGATATCATTGAATCATCAGTGAATCATCTTCTGACCCCCCTGTTGTTCTCTTACACTCTCTTCGTCCCCTATCCCATTCCCAACTTTATTTTCCTCAAAGAGCTATCACCATCAGGTATTCTAAATAATATACTCATTTACCTGATGATTGTATGCCTTTCCCCTCTAGAAAGGTCATTCCATAAGGATGGCAATTTTATCTGTTTGTAGACAGATACATCTAAACGGCTTTGAAGTGGCCCAACACAAATTCTTAAAACATGAGACTTTTTGTAATCTTTTTTTTTTCATCTTATCAGCTGTCATCAGTGTATTTCATCTGTGGCTCAAGACAATTCTTCTTTCAATGTGGCCCAGGGTGGACACCACTGATCTAAAACAATCCCTGGCACACAGTGCAGGTTCAAACAATATGTGTTGAATTCAACAAAGAACAAATTCAACAGTTTCTTATTTCTTTCAGTTCAAGCCCCACTGCCTGGTTTGTGGCTCTTGAAGGGTGCTTCCCTGTCAGGGTCAGAGAGTAACTTGGGGGATAAGGAATCATTTCTATCTAATAATCAATTCAATCGGCTATGGAGAGTAATAAAGATGTGCAGGCAGCATGACCACGGCACTTACATGCCCCCAGGCCCTACTAGCTCAGTTATTAGGGCCTGTACTGGGGAGGCCAGAGTCACAGGTCCCCTCCCTGTGTGGGTCATGGCACTTGGCTCAGTTCTACAGTCCAGCCAAGACACAGGAGAAACAGAAAGGGAAAATGGAGACAGACCGAGAGAGGAGGGAATTGCACAAACGCAGACTTTGCCCATTTGCCCCCTCCTTCGACAACCTGAGGGAATTGAGAAGGAAGCAGGGAACGAGGCCTGTTTACTGCTGTTGACCAAGCTGGAGATGTGTCCTGTTCTACAAACGAGAGTGTGGCACTCACAAGGGGCTCCCGGGAAGGAGCTATGTGCTTCAGAGGAGGTCGGGGCCCCTCTTCGGGCGGCCTCGGGGTGGGCTCAGCTTTAAGGGTAGCATTTGATTACGAAGAGACGGCAGGAGGCGTGAAGAGCTGTCCAATCAGCGTGACTCTCAGGTCTCCGGCCTATAATGTTGGGCTAACCCTGTTTTCTCTTTTTCCTGGGGACATGGATGGACTGAATGAGCCATCCGGCCACCAGGCTGGGTTTGCACGCAGCACAAGGAGGAGGGTAGAACCTAGTGGACCACAGAGGAAGGGAGCCAGATCTGGATTAAAGCAACCTTAGTCAGCAAAACCCTCTGCATGATTTTTTAGAGCATATAAGGATGAAAATACAGTCTAACAATAACAAAAGAGCCCCAACTATGATGTTCATTATTTATATTGTTCAAGGTATAAAAGAAATATGGAAACTCCTTTACTTACAAACTTCCAGTTTCCAATTACGACAGACATCAGAAGCTCTATGCAAGAACAAAAGCACATTGCCTCTGCCCATCTCTCCAGATGGCACTGGGCACTGACTCCCAGGAGTGTGGAGTTGGGAACCAGCTGGCATTTTCAGCTTGTTCCAAAAGTCCAGGGCTACGCATCTTTGTCTTCTCATACTAAAATCTGGATGGGCTGGCCCCAGCACAGGGGCCAGCCGTGAGTTCTGTCTTACTGGAATGAACACCATTGAGGTGTGCACACCGTCCAGCTCCCTCTACTCTTACAATCACAAGAGCGACAAATACCACCATGCCATCTTAGCAAACGGCTAAGAGCACACCTATGTGCACGGGCGGAAGGGGTTGTGAGTCTGTCCTGAGAAAGGAATACTGAAGTAGAAAAAGTTTCCCTTAAATAAACAAACAACCCAGAACACCTGCCTCTGCCAAAGGTGCTTCTCCCAAGTTCTTGGCTTCCAAGTTCACTTCCTGGCTTAGCTGTGGTTCATGATTGCTGAGAACCTGGAAATAATTCCTCATTTGCAAGTCCATGGGCAGATGTTTAGATGAAAAAGAAAAGCACAGTTAAAACCCCCTTTCTTCTTTCTGCTTATTAGGAACAGTCCTATATGTTTCCCTTCTAAGAACTTTCCAGGAGAAGCCAATGGCTTCTTTGCCCCTCGAAAGGCCTTAAAGAGGGAGAAAGAGAAGCAGAGGGCATATGGTTTTAGACTTGGTGAGCTGGAGCCGGCAAGAAAATTATATAATCATCACGGCTCACATGCATGGAGTGTCCATATGTGCCACGTGCTGCTTAGATGCCTTACACTGAATTTTCATGTTTAATATACACATGTTATTGACATGGAAACTCAAGTATAAGAAAGCATAACCAACGTGTCCAAGATCATACATAGATAGAATGTAGCATAACCAGTGTTTAAGCCCTACAGTCTAATTCCAGAATCTGTGCTTTTAATGCTGGATGAAAAGCCCATCCCCGAGGATACCAGCTGTGGCCAGGAACTCCAGGAGGTGGGGCAGTGAAAAGAAACAGCAAGGGTAGCACCTGTGGTTTGCAGATGGCCTTCTAGTCACTTACTTAGGAGGATATGGAAGTTTCACAGACCAGTAAGTTCTCCCCAACTTGAGTAGTAACCTTTTTAATTTTGTCTGGTAAAAACATTGTTAAAAAAATTTTCTAACATCATTTTATAAAATAAATAAAGTAAATGGAATTTCAATGCAAAGGACACAATTTCAGAATAAAGGCTGGTCCTTTAAGTTGAATAAATCTACCTTTGTAAAGGTCTCCTTCCATTGTCCTTATTTTCCCCATCTTACTGTGGACTGATGAAAATGTCCCCGTGGGTGGCCGCTGTGTCAGGATCCTCATCTGAGACCTCTGCAGGGGCCTTGTTTGATCCTCATCAATCCTCTGCAAGATGGGAAGAGAAAGTCTTGTTAACTCCACTTTATGAATAAAGAAACTGAAGCTCAAAGAAGTCATTAAATTTGTTTAAGGAAATACAGTTTACAAAATGACAGGGTCAGTTTACAAACTAGGTTTCCAGGCTCTAGTGGCTGCTCCTTGTGTATTTCAAGCCATTCACTGGATGAGCTGATTGGCCACCAGACTGATTCCTGGGTGAGCTCCTGAATATTCAGAAAGAGAAAGAGCATTTATAAGTGTTTTTTTTCCATGAATAGGGCTTTAGGACAAGACGAGAAGCCCCTTAGGGGTAAGGAAGTAGCGTATTTTCTCTTCCATCAGGCCCAGCCTAGCACAGGGCTAGGCACACAGGACTGGCAAGAAATCCTTGCAGCTTAGAAATGGGAGTATGGTTTTAAATGCTAGTTTTTAATTTAACAGGTCTTAACTATGGAAAGAAGGGAGGAAGGGGAAAAAATCTCAGACACATTTGATAGGATGCTGCCGGGAGGAGGGGAAAAGGTCAAAGTCCAGAAAAGTCTTGATGGAGGCACCCTGGTCCGTGAGGGGAGGAGGGAGGCAGCAAAGGGGAGCTTCTCTGTGTGTGTGGAGAAGCGGGGTGGGTGGGTGGCAGGGAGGCAGGAACACTGAATGTAGCTTCTCACTAATCTTAGGAGCAAGTGTGCACTCCTGATTATGGAATACCTTATAGCCTGGCCCTTGCCTATTGCAGGAGTGTCACCTCCACCTCCCACGATTTCTGTGTGCCAAAAATGCCCCATGGGATGCCACCTCAGGACCTTTGAACATGCTGTTTCTGCTTCTGGGAAAGCTTTCTCCTTTTTTTTTTTTTTTTCTTTTTTAACCAGCACTTACTAATGACTATTCATTCTTAGAACTTCCTGACCCCTATCCTTTGGTGATTTCCCAGACTCCTGTCTACCAGCTAGAGGGGTAGACAGCCTGGAGCCACATCGGCCCACCTCCAAAAGCAGTGAACATTTAAATGTAAGCTGTGTACACAGAGCCCAGGGGCAGCACCTCAACCAGTAGAGAGCTTATGAGGCTCATGGGAGCACCAGGAACAATGTTGTATCATCCTGGGTGGTGTCGGCAGCCTGAACCTCACCCTCATATCTTTGTTATAGTCTGTAATTATGTATCCCAGATTGTCTGGTTAATATCCTTTCCCACTAAATAGTCAGCTACCTGAGAACAGGGCTTTGTTTCTGCTGGCCGTCGTGTCTGCCGTGGAGCGTGGCACCAGGGGCCTGGATGGTGCCCAGTACATGTTCGTTTCCTTGTTTTGCTGAGGGCTGCCAGGCTGTGCTGCTGGCATTTTGCTTTCAACTCACACTCTTCTTGGGGGTGGGAGGGGTTGGAAGTCATAGCCATGACTAGAACACTGTTCCCAGGTTACTCAACGTTACCTTTTCTTCCCAGGCCGAGTTTCAGAACCCACTGGGTTCGAGGGTCCTCCAGTCCAGGGACGCTGGAGCCTGTTAGCCGCTAATCAGAGTGGGGCTTGGGCTATCGTGAGAGTTGTGTGTTGGGTGGGTCTCAGTTGCTGCTAGCTCCGATTGTGTGGGAGGAAGGACACTTACCCTGTGGGGTGGGGCTGGGTCAGGAGCAAAGCCTTGGCACCTGGCAGGTCTGTCATTCCCCGTTCAGCCACTAGTAGGCACTGTTGTTCCATAGGGAAGAGGCAGGCTGGAGGGAGCCGCCACCACAGAGCTACCAAGTGCAAGTGAGGACACTAGTTAGCATTTCCTGAGTGCCAGTGGTGCGCTAGGCACTTAGAATATGCTAATTCCACAATCACGCAAGAGAGGGATGATGAAATCGGTTTTACAGATGAGGTAAAGAGAACCACAGAGATTAAATCACGTTTTCAAATCTCACGCAGCCACCTGCGAGGGCTGTTGGAAACATCATAAACTTCTCTCACTCAACTGGCCCCCCTTAGCCAATTTTGATTATCCAAATCAATACAGGGGCCACTGGCTTGGGCCTAAAATTTAAAATTGGATTATTAAAATAATTTATTTGAATCCAGAGACCATTATTGTAAGGAGAAGAGGGGAGGGGAGGAGAGGGATAACAGATTTGCCCTTCTAGAGCCTTCTTTTCTGGTCTCATTCTGCAATCCTTTCTCCTTGATCCCACCAGCTCTGAAACAGCTGCCAGAGAACTTTCCTGCGGATTTTATCAGCTGGTCTCACTGCAACCCCTCAGTGGCCCCATGTAGCTTCCAGGAGAAAGTCCCACTCCTCAGCCAGCACCCAAGGTCCTTCATGAGTGGGACCCTACCTTGCTGTCTTAATTACTACCCCCACTTCACACTCACTCACAAACCTGAACTTTCAGCGCCAGCCCCGTCAGCCAGAGCACTTCAGTGCTCCTCAGAACTGCAGTACCCCCACACAGGGTGAGAATAATGATACTTCCCACCAGGCGGTTGTGAGGATGATACTTCCCACCAGGCGGTTGTGAGGATGAAATTACACCCGAAAAGCGGCTGGCACGGTGCTGACCCACAGGAGGAGCTCATTAATGTTCCTCACTGTTTCTTTTTCAACCCTTGGAAATGTGCAAGGACAATAAAACCTGAAGAGGCAAATTTATGTGGCAATCCCTGTGTAAACATTTTCAGACACAGGTAAATGTCATCAGGGGTGGTTATTTTGTTCAGGCTGACACCGGGGAAGGCATTTTCTGTCTGTTTCTTTCCCATGCCCATGGTGAGCTTCAAGATGACCCAAACACCATGTGGATGCTAAACTCCTTGAGGACAGGAACAGACAAAGTTGTGAACCTCTGGTCATCCTCATAGGCCCAACACAGCACTGGGTCTTCAGTGGTGTCTCCAAGGTTAGTTGGTCAGTTAATTATTGACTTGGGTGCATGAGAAACTGCAGGGATAGGCAGGTCATTTTAGGGTATCATCATCTGAAACAGAAACAACATTGTTTTAAGAGCCTGCTGAAGCCCAGAAGAAATACAATACTTTCTTCTTCCTGTCGCAGAGCTGGTGGTTTACAACCACAGGGCACTAGACCAAGAAAGCCATGAGGCTGACCAGTGAGTGGCTTGATTTGAGCTCTCTGGGCTGGTTGGGCTGACCAGGTTCAGATGCGGAAATTGGCAGGATGCACCCACTGGGTTTTGAGCACCCAAGCCTTGGCCTACCCTTTTCTCTGATTTATCAGTTTGGTTTTCTTATTCTGAGGTTTAAACCTCCCCAGTTCCGGATAGATCAGGACCACAGAACTCAGTCCCTCTGGATTAGGTGAGAATGGGAATTCTGCTCTCAGCCCAAATGCTCCTAACTCCAGCGCAATCTCAGTCTCACCATCAGGGTTCCAGCTGTTCCCCATCCAATGTCACAGAGAACCTGACCACTCTGAGTGTGCATGTCAGGTAAATCTCTGGATCAATGCTCATCTGGCCTATTCTTCTTCCATGACTAAGACACCTTGGTATTGGTTGGTCTGCCTGAGTGAGTTCTCATAATTTCAAGTCATCAAATGCCCTTTGAACACTGCAAATACGTTCGACACTGAGAAGAGTTAGAACAGGGTCACCATGTGGGTAGGAGCCCCCGAGGCTATGGCTGTTGCTGCTGAAGTCAGTAGTTGATAAAAGCAGAACCTAAAGGGTTAATTCATCACCCAAAGAGTACCGTGTACTGGCAGACCCAGAGAAGAAACTGACCTCTAGGCCTAGGAGGCAGGAGTGGAGCTTCAGAGAGAGTAGGTGTTAGCATATCTGGTAGGAGCTTGTGTGTCCCCTGGTCCTGGGAGCTCAACCCTGACTGGATATGGAAATCACCTCACATGCACCTTCACACAGACCCTCACATGTGCCCTCACACACACCCTCTTCACCCGGAAACTTTAAAAAGTCTGATGCCCAGACCCCTGCTCCGGGAATCAAAAGTGGTTGGTCTGAGGTGGGATGGCTGGGTTATTTTAAAAGCTCCACAGATGCTTCTAGTACACAACTGGGGTTGAAAATCATGCACTAGCCAACAAGCTCCTGAAGGAGAGAAACCCTGGCTTTTTTATCTCTTTTCCCTAACAGAGCAGCACATTGTACACAGAAAGGCTACTTCAAGTGTACCGAGCTGAGAGATGTAGACTAACAACACTAAGTGATGGACATCCAAATGATGTATGATCACAGCCACTAAGAACTGGGCTGAAGAATATGTACTGAAATGGAAGCAAGTTTTCTTATTCTGTAGAAACAATATCAGTACACATGTAAGGGAAAAGGACTGGAAGTTTAAACACAAAAGGATTAATGTTGGTTATATCGAGTGGCTAAGTTATGCATGAGGGTGTTTTGGGAGCAGATGCCTGTGTGAATTCATGTAGTTCCTATATCATTCAACCTCTCTGTAACTCAGTCTCCTCGTCTCCAAAATGGGGATAATAACGGGGCAAATATTTCTCAAGTTTGTCAAAGGAAAACTCTAGAATAGAAACTTTAGAAAAAAGAAACAAAAACATTTACTTTTGAAGAAAGTAAAGACTTTAGGAATGGTTCTGCAAATATGAAAACATAACAGTAGTGTTTAAGTAAACAAACAACGAACGTATATAATTACCAAGGCTACCTAAGTGGGTTGAATGGTGATCCCTCAAAAGATACATCCATGCCCTTACCCCTAGAACCTGTGAATGTGAACTTATTTGAAAATAGGGTCTTTGCAGATGTAATTAATTTAAGGATCTCTAGACAAAGGAAACAGAGGGGAAGGCCACGTGAAGACGGAGGCAGAGACTGTGGTAATGCAGCCATAGTGTGTGCACGAACCAAGAAGCTAGGAACACAGATGATAGAAGCGCGGAGCCTGGCATGAGGTTCGAAGGGCTGTTTCTAGGGGTCAAACGCTAAAACCTTTTCCTGGAAATTCATTTATTCATTTTGTTCATCCAGCAAGCATTTCATTCATTGAGTGCAAAAATATTGATTGAGCATCTATGTCCTAGCCCAGGCACTGAGGGTATAGCAGGGAATAAAACAGACAAAACTCCCTGCCCTTGGGGAGCTGTGTTCTAGTTGGGGAGACAATGACAAACAAGACAGATAAGTAAAATACTCAGAAGGTTAGATAGTAATGAGTGTTGAACAGAAAAAGTAAGGGAAAGAATGTAGAAAATGGCAAGGGAGCTATAGTATTAGCCCTGTGGAAGGCCTCACTGACGGGACATTTGTGTCAACACCTGAGGCAGGGTGGCAAGAAAGGGAGTCACCTGTGTCTGAGATCCCAAAGAAGCACAACCTCCACAGGCAGGGGTGGGGTACTTCCAAGGAAATCCCCACGGGGGATGAGCACCTGGGTGAGGTTTTTATTTTGCAAAAGGAAATATAAAATGTGTCCTTGTATGTTTGTAAGTGAAAACTGAGGATCATAATAAACAATATTCAGTAAATATGACATATAATTGCAAAATCATCGTACTGCATCCTCTTTCTAAAGGATTATTTATATAAATTCCAGATCATAGCAACCATATTGTTACCGGAAAATGGGGTGTCCTTGTCGACACAATGTCCAGGTTCTTGGTATCTTGAGCAAAGAATTGAATGAGACACACACAAAAGTAAAGAGGTGAAACAAAGAGATAGTTTATTGAGGGGAAAGTACACTCCAAAGAGGTAGGAGCGGGCTCAGCAGGAAAATGGCTCAGGAGCCCCGATGAACGAGGCTTTGGGGCCTTTATTCTGAGTCTTCAGGGGAGACACCTCTGGGCATGGAGTCTCTTGATTGACAAGTCTGATTGATAGGCCTGTGACATCCCCTTTCTTTTATTGTTCCTGTCTCCTTTCCAAATTCAGTTACCTCCTGTGATTGTTTTATTTTGGGGGCAGGGATTACTAGTGAGTAGGTGGTATCAGGGCAGTGGCGACCATTCCAGCAGGGCAGGTCTCATGGGAGGGGTCCCGAGATCTCCCCTATTCTATCTGCCTTCCTCACATTTCTTTGAGAGACGTGATCCCCCCAAATCTCTATGGGAAGCTGAGGAGCTGAAGGTCTCCTCTTCTGTATCTGCTTCCTGCTGAGGATGGCCGTTGTCCCTACCTATTGGGGATCCACGGAGCTCTCACCCTATCTGATCTAAAGGGGGAAGGGGTCTCAAGATGAGATCCGCCAAGTTGACTCCTTTGGTCTGGAAGCCTTGCCAGGTGACTTCTGCATTGCAAAGGCCCCTAGATAAGAAGAACCAGACCCAGTTAGTAAGTTCAAAAGCTTTGGTGGCCAGATGTAGACTTCAAAGCCATCACTGCAGGGTGACTACGGAAGATTTGTTTAGCCCTTTGGAGTCTGCATCCTGCTGGTTTTGGTCTCCACCAGCCACCCAAGTGCTACTGCCTATCCAGGAATGGCCTGGGGATGATACAGTTAACATACACAGATTCGCAGTCACAAGGATGATCTAGCACACCTAGCTTAGTCCAGTTTTATTATTACATATCACAAATTTTAGGATGGCTAACCAGGGCTGGAGACAGACATTTTGGAAATACACAAGTTACAAGTTCTCTGAATGATTAGCTCAAACCGGGGCAAAGGATATCCGGGAGGCATGGGGTAAAAGCCTATTGTTTTAAGTTTTAAGCAGGGGCAAGGTGGAGACATTCTAGGATTCAAGTTAGGAGCCATAAGCTGTTTAAACTAGAGTTAAAGGAAGGCTGATTGAGATGGTGTTAAGGCTATGGCCTAAAAAAGTGAGACTGAGCGCCAAAGAACTAGAACAGGAGTCTGTAATGAAGGGCGGGGATGGCTACTCTGTTTGGCCCACATCAATATGATGTTAGTATTTTCCACATTTGCAAGAAGATGAGAATCCACTGATTTGAGCCCTCATCCCCCATTCCAAGGAATCTGTATAATTAATGAGAGCCTCAGGTAATGCTGTAACAGGCAAAGCTTGAGAGACGGGGACCAGTCCATCCTCGTGTTTCACAAATGAGGAAATCGAGGCCTAGAGAAAGACAATGTCTTGCTCAAGCTAGAACTGGTCAGTCAGGTAGAGCCAGAAAGAATATTTAGATTTCCCAACTACTCCAGGTCAATGAAAGTTTTTTGCACAGCACAAAGGTTGCCTATGATATTTAAAGTCAAGACCCAATAAGACACAGAACTTTTTTTATGCAATAAAATCAAGCATAATAATATCATTTGACAAGAAAAGCTTTTTCCTTTAACAAACAAATTTTAAACCCTTCAAAGTTTCAGTCTCCTGTTATGACAATTACTGGAGACGGGAAAGGAAGGAAGGAGAAAATGACAAAAGGAGAGACCCACTGTCTTCGAATTTCTTCCCTGTAGCTGATCTCATGTGGGCAGTCTGGAGTTTCAACCCTCGCAATAGGCTGTGAATAACTATGTGTTTGAAGGGATCCCAGGATAGACTTTGTGAAAACAGTCCTTTTTTAATGTTGCCTAATTATCTTCCTGGGAATGGGATGTGAGGCCTGAAAAGAATGGTGTGACCTGTGACAAGTCATAGGATCCTCTGGGGCTTTGTGGCCCCACCTGGAAAAGAGGAATAATAAAGTTGTCAGCCGCTGAAGCGGGGGGCGGGGTGCTTCTGCTAGGCCTGCTAGTCTGGGCAGGAGGAGTTGGTTGGGGTTGTGCGTGTGTGTGAATGTGTGTGCTGCATGTGTGATGAGCACCTTGCCACACACGAGAACTCAGACACCACATTGCTCCCGCGTTGTGGCTGGGTAACCACATCTGTGGCTGTAGCCACTCAGGCAAAGCTGGCCTCTTGGGGAAAGAAGTTTCTCTTTCCAAGCCTGCTGTGTGGGGCTGTGAGGAGACACACAATTGCCTTGGTCATTTACTCGTCCTGTGTGGGGACCAGAGTGCGTTCAGTTCTGTGTAATGTATAAAAAGTTCTGTGCTGAAGGGCTACCTGGCCCTGGCCTGGAATCCTGCACACAGGGATCAGTTGGGGGAGCTGGCTGCTTCCACCTGAAGCTCCTAGGGCCCTGCCCAGGCACTGGGGCAGCCTGCCAGGTATGTGGACAGCAGGTGTGAAGAGGGTCCCTTCACTTCCTGCTCCCTGCACCACTGCACACCTTCAACAACCCATCCTAATTGTGGCTGAGACACTGTGGGCCTGTTACAGGAGGGCAGGGTCCGGGTGGGGCTTTGCTGCCTCCTTAAGCCCACCTACCTCTTGAGGCTCCAGTGGTGTTGCCCCCTGCCCCCCCCGCCCCCACATTGCAGCTGAAGTGACTGTTCTTCAAAAGGGTTGGGGGCGGGAAGGACAGTGCTGAGACAGAGGAGCGAGGGCCCTGATAGGCCAAGGAAGAAAGGAAATTTCCAGCTCCAGAGCAAGGCAACAGGGCCTCAGCTGGTGGCAGTTAAGCTTTTTTTCTCCAGTTTAAACAAAACAACAAAAAGAAGAATACAATTGACACTTTAGTGAGGGATAAAAAAAGAACCTGCCACCATAAAACCTAATAGTGGCACAAGAGGCCTTCTCTCATTGCCATTGGCATTGCAGGGTGTGTCTACCCGTCCTTGCAGAGCCGGAAGGCTCACCACAGAGGAGCCTGTTGCCAAGTGCTGTGGGGCTGTTCTATTTCAGGAGGGCCATTCTCCCAGGTTGCTATTGTCTGCTTTTTTTCTAACCAGGATGTGGCATTTTACAGGGTGCTATAGTCAACCAGTGTTGAACTTTGCTCTAGTTTCAAAATGTAAATGAGCAAGTGTCAGCGGAAGTGTCCAGGAGCAGGTCAGATCAATCAGCCCCCAGGGGAGTCCCCAGTGTCAATTCCCAGGGCGGAAGGAGACGCACAAAGAGCGTTGGAGAAGAGGTGTGGGTGTAAGAGAGCAATGCCCACGAGGTCTGTCAGAGCCCCAGTCTCTGAGGTAGACTGCACAATCCCGCCATCTTCCAAGCAAGGGAGAAAGAAAGGAGAGAGGGGATCTGAGGGTAGACGGGTGTGGGGATCAGACCAGCTTTTATATACGATCTTGTTTATACAAGACTTTTATCAAAGAGTAATCCTAAACTTTGGTCTTTCTTAGTACCTCAGCTCCCTGGGGAATGGGTATGTGACTTTTGAGTTCTGAGGGTGGGATTGAATTGCCTCTTAGCAATAAGAACCCCAAAGAAGCAGATAAAGGTGACAGTGTTTGGGAGAGGGAGAATTCCTCCCCTTTAATCTTCTTTAGTTCTTACAGCTGGACTAATAATAAAATAATAAAATTGGCACAGACTAGATTAACAGAAGGAAAACCAATTTAATACATACACACGGGAGAATCACATGCTCAGATCATAAATAAAGGCTCAAAGTAATGATCAAACCAACCACCTTGTGTTTATATAGTTTTTAGACAAAGAAACAATAAATTTGTGAGAAATTGACTAAATATAGAAAATTACTGCTTATTGGGAAAAAATCTAAACAAGGCTTGGATATTTGTTAGTGAGGAATCGAAGCAAAGTTTGGGCTTCGGTAGTAAATTAGTAAAGGCAGAACAAGTTTCTACTCCAGATTCTTCTAACTCTTGTGATAAGGTTGTCTCTCAGGCCTCAGGAGCAGGGAGGGCACCTGTCACAAGGTAGATTTATCTCCTGTATTTAAGGGGACAGCGGAGTCAGGGTTTTCTTCTTGCACGCGGGCAGTTTCTTAAGTATCTTTAATTCGGAATAATCAATATGCCATTGTGGGATGTCTTGAGGTGGCCTTCCTTGGGCCCCAGCCATTGAAATGGGGGGTTCACTTGTGTCTGTCTCGTGGAGACATTCTTTGCTCCCCACTGTCTGGATCCCTGCCTTCTATTGCATGAAGTGTGCACCAAGACTGAGAGGAAAGCTGACATTCAGTCACAGAGCAGCATTTGATGGCAGCATTTGATGGCATATGCTGTGATGTAGAAGGAGGGGTGGGACATGGAGGAGTGAGCCATACTGTGGCCTGCAGTGCGAGGATTGTCTAGTCCTGTGGACAGGGCATTAATTTTTAAAATCTCTATTAAATTGCCAGTACGATCCTAACACTCTGTTAGATGCTGTGCAGAGAAAAACCCAAGAAGTTAACATATAATTAAATGTGTATTTCCTGTCTACCAAGCTCACAGTATTGTGTTAGAGAAGGAACCACCTCAGAAGGAGAGATAGTACAGTGCGTGGGTTAGGTAGGAAGTGGTTAAGCTCTGCATTCAAGCTGCCTGGGTTTGAAGCCACGCTTTGGCTGTGTGACTGGGTAAGTTACCTCTCTTGGCCTTGTGTTCTCACCTTTAAAATGGGAATAATTTTCAGGATTGTTATGAGGATTAAATGTACAGTGCTTGGCACAGTAAGTGTTTATTATTATTATTATTATTATTATTATTATTATTATCTAAAACCCTGACACTTGCTCTTAAAGTGTTTACAACCTAAAGTAAATAGACATGTCCTGAATTACGACACAAGTGGACCTGTTTATTGCTGATAAGTGTGCCATAGATGTCAGAGGTGACAAAGACCCTGCAAGCAGAAGCCATTAAAGAAGGCTTCAGGAAAGAGATGAAGACTGGAGCCTTCAGAACTGGGTCAGAATTTAGGAGGTGAGGACATTCTAGCTGGAAATAAGTAGCATATACAAGAATATGGAAATAGAAAAATGCCAAGCATGTCTGTGGGGTGCAGGTTGCTTTGGCTTGGTGTTAACTAAAGTCCTGTAGAGGAGTCATGAGAAATCAAGTTGGAGATTAGGTAAATCAGTGCCAGGTAGTAGATTATGGAGTTTGAACTTTATTGTATATGCAATAAGTAGCCATTGGGAGGACTTTGAGAAGGGTTTGGGATCTGCTTCTACTGCCTTTCTTGAGGGTGATCTGTGCTTAGATATTGAGATGATGCTGAACTTAACCATCACCAGGTCTTTAGAAACTCTCATCAGCTTCAGCTTCTTTCCAACTAGTATGCTGAGAGAGGGCCTGTCCAGTGTGTAAAAAGGCCCTTTCTCCATTTCTCCCACAGCCCAAGTTAGAAACGTCCAAACCTGTATAGAATTTTTATAAGTTTATTTGAGCCAAATGGTGCAAATTGCTGGGAAGCATGATCTCAAATGCTCCAGAAAATGACAGTTTTTCAGTTTCTTTTATACACTTAGAATTAAGGAGGAAATGTAATGTAGATTACCTGAAGACAGGAGAAAGCAAGGCAGAATTGGATTACAGGATAATTAACAAGGTTATGTGCTCTCTTGAGGATAGTTATGCTTCGGAGGGGTCTGAAAAAAAGGCATTTCAAAGGTGTGTTAACCTAGATGCACAAAACAATGACAGGGCTTGCTTAAGGCAAAGATAACCTTTTACTAAGGGAAGTTATGTGCCTGGGGCGTGACTACCCACCAACACCTGCTGAGTTAGGGGTTTAGGATCAGATTACTCTGTGAGGTTACTTTTGGTCACTGGATTTGTTGGATTTATTATAGAGCCTCATTTTTTTATTCACATCACCCTTGGAACATTTAGGACTGGCTGGTAAATGACCTGAGAATGGGGATATGGTCAGGGAGGCTGCTGCTGGTCACTGAATGGAGCTAACATTGGTATGGAACTATGTATTCAATATGGCAGCCACTGGCCACTGTGGCTATTGAACACCCGAAATGTGGCTGCTCCAAACTGACATGTGTTGTACGGGTAAAATATATACCAGCTATCAAAGACTTAGCACAAAAATATTAATAATATTTTTAATATTGTTATATGCTACTGATACAATAACATTTTGGTTATGTTGGGTTAAATAAAATGTTATTAAAGTTAATTTCATTTCTTTTTTACTTTTTTTATGTGGATATTAGAAAATTTAAAATTACACACGCAGCTCGTATTACATTTCTATTGGATGGTTTAGAGGGATAGGGGTTGGGCGATTTATGACCTGGATAATTACTAGGGCTATAACTATACACTCCATATTAGCCTGGGTGGGGTGCTGGCTTCTAAAATAGCCAGACTCAGATTTGAACCAAACAGCATTATGCTCAGGGTAAGAAGTTCGTGGAGGAAAGGGTGAATCATTTTTTGTATATCAAGTTTCCAAGTTTCTCCAAAAGCTGGCTCTTAAATTTCAACATTTAGTTGAGCCTAGAAGATGGCAGTGTTATGGGGGCCACTTTGGGAAAGTACTCACCCATGGGAGTAAAGGAAGATGCTTCTAGGTCTTAAGGGGTACTATGTCATAGTTTCCTGGGCCTTCTATCAGTAGCTCCTTGGGCGGGCCTGCCCGTGAACACTACCCATGCTGGTGAGTCAGAAGCTGGTGGAGAGGCTGAGGCCAACAGGCCTCTGAAAAACTTTTAAGTAAAGGAAATACGTCAAGCTGTTTTAAAAGATTATCTCAAGGCTTTGTGCTAATGCATGATTGTTTTTCCCTCCTGTGCTTTTTAGGGTTTTTCTAATTTTCTACAGTAAATAAATAAACAAAAGAAACTGTTTTTCCTTTTACGATCAGGAAGGGAGCAAGTCATAGGTTCTCAGCTGCTACGAGGGGGAAGCTGGTCAGGGAGGGACTCAGACAAGATGCTGCAAGTCCCCAGGTTTCATGGAAAGCAAATCTTGGTGGAGAGAGGTCCTTCTTGTGAAGGCTGGAGAGGCTCTATCAGCAGCCTACATAGGGAGGCCTGACTGCTGAATGCCTGTGTAGTGTGAAAGTTAAGAGGCTCCAGGAGACATATAGCACTGGGTTCAAATTCTCAGTGTTCAAGTTACCATCTGTGTGTCCTTGGCAGGTCTTCTACCATCTCCAAGCCTCAGCTTTCTCACACTGGGCTGGTAATACCTTTAAAGATAATAAATACTCGATAAATGTGAGCTATCATTATAATGGAGATTTAGCTTTTCAAATATTTATACTAACAGTAATAGAATAAAATCTTTAAACGTTTGCTCGGCTCCACCAGGGGTATTTCACAAGCCTTTCTTTCCAGACCCAGCTGGAAGGGAGCAGGTTGCAGAAGGGCCTGCAAAGAGAGGGAAAGCTCGGCTCCACAAGGTCACTCAGCTGCACACAACAAACTCTGTTCCAGCACTGCCTTTGGCATTCCATTCCCATGTCAGAGTCCCCGAGGAAAGTCTGTGGTACTAGAAACTCTAATTGGGAAAAACTAGAATAATGGTAAACATTTTCACAGAGCTCTTACATCAACAAACTGCCTGTCACAGAGGGCAAGAAAACAGTCCACCAGCCTCTGAACATCCCAGCTGGTATTAATCAGGGGCCCCATTTGGCTTAATGCCAGGTCTAATTGGCCGGCATTTCACTGCCCAACTCTGGGACAATCACAATGTGTTGTTTTATTACTAATGGGCTCAATGTTCAGAGGGAAAAAGAACGTTTTCCCATCATTCTTGATGTTAAATGTTTTCAGTTTTTTTTTGTGGCAAAACACACATAACATAAAATTTTACCGTCTTCACCATTTTTAAGTGTATAGTTCAGAAGTATTAAATGTATTTACCTTGTTGTGCAACCATCTCCACCATCCATTCCTGTAACTCTTTTCATCTTGTAGAACTGAAACTTTGTACCCATTTAAAAAAAAATCTCCGGAAGTCCACTCTCCCATTCATGGCCACAGTGTTGGAGTCCCCAGAGCACGCACAGTCTCCCCAGGCCTCGGGCAGCATGATCACCTGTGACCCGGCTCTGGATGCCACCAGGAAGCAGCCTGGTGGCAGCCCAGCAAAGCCAACGTTGGGCCCCCATCCTGATTGGCACCCACCAGCCACCAGACTTCCAGAGGCGAGAGGCCCTTTTGAGCCCTCCCCTCCCCTCCCCTCCCCGACTCCTCTCCCCCCTCCCCCCCACAGACTAGGCAGGCTGCAGCAAGCAGAAGCAGTTGAGTTCTTTTATATCAAAACAGCAAAACACCAAAAAGGAACTGGAAAGCCTTGCTCTTGACCATCCAAGTCACACACATGAGCCTCCCCAACAACCCGTAACCGAGTGCTTTGCACCGAGTGGCAAATAAAAAAAAAATCTCCCCTATACCCAGCCCCTGGCAACCACCATTCTTTTTTTTTTTTTTGTAGGAGAGAGCACAAACACAGTCCCCCACTACCAAAAATGATGCAATTGAGTTTCCCACATTTGGGGAAATCGCACGGGTCAGCACATCCGGAGTGCGATGGATAAGCCTCGCCCTGGGAAAACCACCTTCGTGGTCATGGCATCTCCCCTGCCAGGTAAGTATGCAACCACCATTCTATTTTCCACCTCTATGAGTTTGACTACTCCAAATATCTCATATAAGTGGAATCATGCATGCAATATTTGCCTTTCTGTGACTGGCTTATTTCATTTAGCATAATGTCTACAAGTTTCATTTATGTTGTAGCATATTGCAAAATTTTCTTCCTTTCTAAGTTAAATAATATTTCATTACATGGATATATCATATTTTGTTTATCCATTCATTGGTCAATGGACACTTGCTTCCAAATTTTTCTATTGTGAATAATGCTGCTATGGACATAGGTGTACAGATATCTCTTCGAAACCCTGCTTTCACTTACTTTGAGTATATATATATATATATATATATATATATATATATATATATATATATCTATCCAGCAGTGGAATTGCTGGGTCATATGATAGTTTGAGTTTGACTTTTCTAAGGGGTTGCCATACTGTTTTCCACAGCAACTGTACCATTTTGCATTCCCAACAGTGTGTAAGGGTTCATATTTCTACACACCATTGAAAACACTTGTTTTCTGTTTTCTTTTAATTTTTATTTTTTATAGTAACCCTCTTGATGGGTGTGAGGTTTGATGTTAATATTAAATTGCTTCAGAACTTCCCATGTGTTTTTGTTTCATATCTTTGTTTTAGGTATTTCATCTCTTCTCAAATATCAGGCCACTTTTGTTAACTCTTGGCTTGCCACATTTTACTATTCTTACTCCCCTAGAGGCATTCTCTAGGCATGCTGAAGTAGGGGTCAGTGAGTAGAGACACCACCCAGATTGAACCCTGGAGTCCAACAGGAGGATGAATTCTTTATGGGGTTCAGGTTACCATCAGAGGGCCATGAGCATGACAGCCTCGAGGGTATACAGAGAACCTAACTCTTAGTAAAATCACACAGATCACACAACTATCATAATGCCTTACCCCAGTAGTTCTCAACTCAGTGAGTGATTTTGTTTCCCAGGAACATTTGACAATGCATGAAGACATTTTTTGTGTCACAACCAAGTGGAGGGGACAACTGGGGATTACTCACATCCAGTGGTGGTAGGATGCTGTTAACGATCCTAAAATGCACAGGACGTTCCCATGCCCCACCCCTCACACACAGAATAATCTGGTCCAAATTGTCAATAGTGACCAGGTTGAGCATCATGGGTTAAGTTGACTCAGCAATCACTGCCCTCTATTTTTTTCTCCTGACCCACATGTCTAACCACTGCTCCCCAACATGCAATTCTGCTCCTGTTAGCTTGTCCTGTCCTTATTCCTAAACCTGCCTTTCTTAGTTCTGACCTCTATGCCTCTATTTGTGTGGTTCCTTCTGCCTGGAATTCTCTCCTATGCACCTATCAGAATCCTACCTTTTCCTCAAAACTCAAGCAACTCCTCTCCCATAAATTTGTCTTCAACTCTCCTAGTCATGATAACCACTCTGACCTTCCTCTGAAGCAAGAATAGCTATTTCTCACTTGCAATGCCAGATAGGATGGGTATCATTAATATATAGTATCTGGAGTGTAAAATCTTTGAGGACAGGAACTGGGGCTTAATATGTATATACCTGCATATCTTATATAGTATTTAAGGTTCTCTGTACACAGTTGAACAACTACACACCTATGCTATCTGGTTTTTCCTTGCTTTTCTGTTGAGAGCTGTTCCTATACTAAAAGAAAAATGGTTGAAAGGTAGAAAACTTGGTTGGCTGAGGCTTGGGAAAACCTTTGATGTAATCGGATTTGCTCCGCATGGCCCAGAGATGGGGAATTTTATAAATTTCCAGCTCTTTAGATTAGATAAACAGCTATCAGTTCCTCATGTAAAAAGCCTGCGATGGCATATATGAGTAAATAAAAAGTGTAACACTGTTTGCCAAACTGTGTGAATACCCAGCAGCAGAGCAGCAAGGACCCAGGCTGACAATCTTCCCTTCCTCACTATGAGTACAACAGCTTTATCAATCCGGGGAGGTGGCCAAGGCCCAATCGACCCTACAATATTCGATATTCTCTTGGATTATATTACACTGTTTTGTGCTGAAAATACATGTGTGTGTGTGTGTGTGTGTGTGTGTGTGTGGTGTCAGGGGTAAAATGGATGGGGATATAGCATCTACCTTGTTATGGTTGCAGTGTTGATTAATAATGCAAATTGGCTGGCACAGTGTGGCATATTAGTAAGCGGACAGTAAATGTTATTTTTCTCTGCTTTATTTTCTTTCCTTTCTCAGCCAACAATATGACAATAATATTAATAATAATAGCAATGATAACAGTATAATAATACTTTGTATTTTTCATATTCATTTGAGTTTCTTCAGTCCCTGTAAAGTAGCTGAATTAAGGATTTTAAATTCCACTTGTCAGATGAGGAGACAACTTCAAGGATGGAGTTGCAAAGAAGTAGTAGAAATAATAAATTACAATTTCACAGCGGTCCTATCTGCAAACTTAGAAATAGGTTGCTTTTTTTGTTCTCTGTAACTTTTACTTTCCTTTTCTCTCTCTCCCTCTTCCTTTCTTCCTTAAATTTACAGGTGGGTGGGAAGGAACATTATGCTCCTATACATTTGCTCCTTAGACAATCTCATCCACACACTGGTCTATAATTACCATCTATACGTAGATGACTCATACAAAATCTTTAGAGCTCTCCTCTGAGTTTCCCAACTGGTACATCTAGCTAGCTGCCTATTCATCATCAACACTTTGAAATCTCAAATGCACTCAAAGTTCATCAAATGCATATCTAATCCTGTAGTTCTTCTGCTTAAAACTATTCAATTCTTCCTATTGTTTTAAGAAAATGTATGACACTAACATCACCTACTGTGTTGTGCATCTTCCAGCCCCTACTACCTCTCAGGCATCACCTTAATCTACACTCTGTTGAGCCTCACTTAGAACCACAGAATTTGTATGAAGGTTATTTTAAGCTGAAGACATTTGGGATGCAACAGATGAAAAAAAAAAAAAAAAAAAAAAAAAAAAAAAAAAAAAAAAAAAAAAGCCTTCCTGGACCTTCCCTTATCTGACTAAAAGAAGAAGCCTCTGGGAAATGTGGCTGCCACCAATTCCCTCTTCAGGTGACTTTTACTCCTGGGAAAGAGACCAAGAGTAAACCTACCCTAAACCCCCTCTCTGGATGAGTTTATGACCGTGAAGAGGTCAGAGAGACCACTTGTACCTGTATAAACAAGGATTTTCACAAACTTTCTTATATCCTGTTTGTTCTTCTAGAAACCTATTTGTCTTCTCTAAAGAAACTCATTTGTTCTTCTCACAAAGGCCTTTTCTCCCCCTTCCTTTTTCTCTACTAAATTAAGTATGTAAACCTCTAATTTTAACCATTTTTTGAGCTCCTTTTTTTCTGTAGCTCAGTATGTATTCATGCATATGAATAATTATTTTCTTCTGTTAATCTGTCTTTTGTTGGTTTAATTCACAGGGCTCTAGTACTGAACTTAAGAAGGTAGAGGAAGAGTTTTTCCTCCCTGACATGGTCTTGATCTCTATGCTCCACTACACTGGCTTCATTTTAGTCTCATAATTCCTTCCTCTATAGATCTCTGCCTCTGCTCTTCCCTTGTCCAGGAACGCTTTTCCCTTCCTTTGACAACTATTGACAACTACTCACCTTTCAGAACTCAGTTCAAACAATAACTCCCAAAGGAAATCTTCCCTGACCTCCCAATTATAAGATCCCAGGCCATCTTGTACTTTTCCTTTGTAGCATTTGTTATAGTTGCAATGACAATTGGTATGATTATTTGATTAATGTCCTCCCCCAGTGTAAGCCTCTTGGTGATAAGGGTACTGTTTTTGCTCAACATTATCTTCTAAGTTCCTAACACAAAGTAGGCACTATGGGGGTTCAGAACAAGCCACCCCAAGATGTTCCTTAGTGGTATGTGGATTATTTTGAGCTAAGAGTGATTTTAGCTTCAGACTCAAGAGAAACTTCTGCCTTCTCCTTTAACTACCTAAATTAGAGGCCTTGCCCATATTAAGAGATTATCAACCATAATCTCTTTTTAACTCTTCCATATGGCAGGGCAAGCTTTTATTTACTAAACATAAGAAGTATCATCCTGCAGTGACACTTGGAAGCCCCCAAGATGCATTACTTCATCCTTAGCTCAGAACCTCTTACCTCTTGTATACCTCAGTTACTCTCTCTCTTTCTGAACCTCTCTTGTATGTGGGGGTCTCTGACTCTCTCATGTATGTGGGGTTCCCATACATATGTAGGTATTACATTTGATTGTTTTTTGGGAGGGGATTTGTGGGGTTTTTTGTTTTTTGTTTTTTGGCTATTCTGTCTCATATCTATTTGGTAATTACAACAGTCAAAAGAACCTTGAGGGTAGAGGAAAGTTTGTTCCTCCTCCACAGACTCAAGAAGAACAGATGACTGAATGCCCGAATAAAAAGGTAGAGGAGGGGAGTTCCCTGGTGGTGTAGTGGCTTGGGGCTTCGGTGCTGGCGCTGTCAGCGCTGTGGCCTGGGTTCGATTCCCGGCCAGGGAACTACCCACATACAAAAAAAAAAAACAAACCAAAAACAAAAAACTGAAAGGTAAATGAACCCCTTAAAAAAAAAAAATAGAGGAGAAATTGCCCCTATGACAGACTAGAACCATTTCCTCCAGGATACCGCTTTCAAACCAAGGACGTGTGGCGCCCCTACATCACAAGTCATTGAAGGTTAGTCATATAACCAAGGAAAAGCAATCTCAAAACAGCAAAGGCTAGTGTGGGAAAAGTGGTTACTCTATTGTGGCAACTGTCCTGATCATGGATTAAATGACAGTTTATTTGAGAAAGGTTGACCCAGAAAACCATCCTGCAACATGAAACATGCATGAGAGAACCGGATCAAATCTAAAAATAGTTCCATCACTGGGATTGGAAACACTTTAGCCTCTCCCCTTGCAACTTCTACCCTAATAGAGCCTTTTACCCTTTTTATTGCACTGCAGAATGCTAGATGGTAGTGCTGAGACACGATCTGGTTAGTGGTTTCTCCCATATCACCCAGGTAGTCACTTTCAGAATTAGGGCTCAGGCAGGGGACTTTCTGCTTCTCCACAGCGAAGCTTGGGTCTGACACATCCTACGTTTCAGGCATCTTGGAGGGCGAAGATTCTACAAGATTTACATTTTTATGGGCTACCTGAAAGGGTGGCAGAGAGCTGAGTTTATTTTCCCATTCTGTGGTTCACTATCAAAAGTACAAGTAGAGGGGATCCGAGTAAAACCTCTCAAGATCCAGGTGAGGGATACCTGGAATGGAGACTGGATGCTGGCAGCGTGAAGGACAGGAGCTCAAATTCTGAGGAGTGGTCTTAGCTCCGCACTTAAATTGTTGGGGCTATCACTAGGGCAACACCCTTGTCTCTTAAAGGTTTGCTAAATGGGTTAATAATACTGGCTTCAGGCTATTGCAAGACGAAAAGAAGATAATGTGTTAAAGACCTTTAGCACAACATCTGGCATCTGGTGATCAATAAATGGAGGTATTGTTCATTTCCTTTCCAATTCAAAACTCAAAAACATTTGTGGGAAGTCAGCTTTAAAGGCGAGCAGTCAGAGAGCAGAGTAATTACTTGGGAGTAGAAAACTCAGCCCTCCTTCCAAAGGACACATTCTTTCTTTAGATATGCTAATATATTTAATCAGGTTGTAGTAGTCAAGTTCTGCTGGCCAGCTGAGCCTCTTTCAGTGACTTTGCTTGTCTGTTCTCATCCATTAGTCATAGGTGTACAGTTCAACATCTGGAGCAATGTTAATCCCCTCATTCCCGGATTCTCAAGTGATTTATCCCCGTGACACCCAATCACTGACGAAAAGTACCCATGGTTTTCAACAACTTCGGAGCCCGAGATGGAGAAGATTGAAGAGGTGCTCTTTTAAGCCTCTGTGACTATGGTATAAAACTATTTTGAGCTGGAATGGAAATATTTTAAGTTCCTGAAATCCCTTATCTGCCAAAAAAGCAGAGCCTCCCCTCAAAACTCAAAAGAACTCAATTGTCATAAATTCTTTCCCCAGGGGCAACTCTAATCTTCCGAGAGAAGTCAGCACCACTCCCAGTTGTCACAAAATTGTCTTATTTCCCATCCACACTTTTAAGGACCAAATAGTCCTTAAATTTACCTTTCCCATACCCTGCCCTTTCCCCTCTCCCCTTCATTTCTTAAAATCGTAAATAAGTCACAATTTTTATTTATTTATTTATTTATTTGTATGTGAGTAGTTCCCTGGCCGGGAATCGAACCCAGGCCACAGCACCGACAGTGCCAAAGCCCTAAGCCACTACACCACCAGGGAACTCCCTCAGTCACAAATTCTAACCACGCTTTTGAATCCTATTTCTTTGTGAACCCTCCCCATATGTGATTAAAATCCATCTGTTCTCTTGTTAATCTATCTTGTCAATTTAATTCACAGGCCCTGAAACTTTGAACTTAAGAGGCTAGAAAGTTTTTTCTAGGCATTGTTAGCTCTAATTTTACAGACCAGGAAATAAAGGCTCAGAGTTGAGGGCATGTAGTGGGTAAAGAGTGGAGTATATAAAGTCGTAGCTGTCAAAGGAGCTGAAGCCTCTTCTTACACAACACTACTGAACCCTTTAGAGTTAGACTGCTTCCAGCTCTTCGCGGTGATCAGGGGCACTGAGCTCAACATCTCTGGGCATGAAGTTCAATCTGGGCTTGAAGCTTTGAGTGCATGCACCCTGAATACTTCTGTGGAATAGGCTTTTAGAAATGGAATTCTGAACTCGGAACCTATGAGCAATTTTAGTATTTAGCTGTCTGAAGATTATCTGGTTGTAGTTTCTCATTTCTTAGGAACCAGAAAATTTAACACTCGAAGTTGCTTTTACTTGTGGTTGCTGCTTCTGTTTTCCAGAAAGGAAGATTTGTTTTGAGAAAATGATACCAGCCCTGGAGACAAGGCCAAGAGATGTTTGTGTGACCTGTTAATATCATATGAGAGCTTGTCCTAATAGACCCAGCTGAGGGTTAGCTGACTCTGTGAAGGAATATATTTCATTTGCCTAACAATCGATTGTTATTATTATTTTTACAGTTTCACAGTTTTGGGAGGTTCTACTTCCTCACAAGAACACCCGAAAGTGGAGAGCAGCCCCTGGGTCACAGAAAACATAATTTTGAGATGCTCTGTGCCTCCTGGACTTCTGGGTTGTTTCAACCAAACCGTGAATATTTGACAAGATATGGCAAGTTTGGCTCATTTTCAGAGTTCCATGCATCAAACTCTCGTGGTCATACCTATCTGTCTGTTGTAGTTAAAATTTCTTTGTTTTTCAAATATTAGAAACAAAATATGCAGTTCTTTAAGTTGTGAATGGTCTGCTGGTAGAAACTAGGAGGACCTAGTTATTGCCTTTCAGAGGAATGTTTGAACGGCTTGATCTGGACCCAAGAAGCACTGAGCAGAGCCAAGGCCTGGTGGACAAAAGGGAAGGTTCGATATCTATCTTTGAGCTTAAAGACTAGAGGCTTGGGTATTGGTCTGTGGTACTAGTCCTTGTACTGGGAAGTCCGTGAGAGCTTCCCAAAGTGAAATGGAGACCTTGGCTTGGAGGCTTCTGTCTACATTTCTTTGTTTAAGTAATTCCACAGGACGGAACCATGAAAGATCCTCAGAGTGGATATAAAGGAAAATGCTGGTCTAGAGTTTTCTGTCTGTTCAGTTCTGACTCTCAGAGTTGTTTACCTGCAGAGGTTTATTTTTGTTGCTGTTTTTCCTGTAGGCACATTGTCAGTGTCACTATTTGGATTTGACTCATGGCTGAAGTTGTAGCACTGAAGCTTGTGGTTCTTGTTTGTCATCTGTAAATTAAAAAAAAAAAAAAACCTTTGCCCTTCCTCACAGAGAAAAAATAATTGACCATTTATGATAATCTGTGTGTAATTGTAGCCCTTTATATCTGAGGTTGGCTTCACTGGGGGAAGCTGGGTTAACAGATCTTGGACTCTGTCATTGGTACTCATTATAGGGATCGCTAGAAAAGGAAAAGAAATGTAAAGAAGTATCAAGCTAACAATTAGCAGTCTGTTCTAAAAATGTACCCGGGCTTTGTTTTAATCAGGTATGGTAAGACATCCAGACAAGGAAATGATTATCATGCAAAGAAGTTTATACTCACAGATCCCTAGAAACAGGAGGCAGGGCATGCCATGCAGGGCCACATGGGGAAGCACAAGGGTCAGTCAGGAAACAGAAGGCGGAGCATGGCCCAGAGCCTTTACTGGGGATTTTGGAGGAAGGAATGGGTGAGTCAGGGTAGTATATTGAGTACATTTAGGATTGGATGGGCTACAGTGGAGGTCCCTAGTTGTCTGGTACCTGGCGCTGGGGTGATTTGTGGCAGGGGAAATACTGGTGTGGCCTGTGAGAGTTTGATAAAAGAGATGGCCAGAGTGTGGACTCTGGATTGGTCGGTTTGTGTATCAAAGGGGTGCTTGCAGAGGAGTATTTCCTATCTAGGAATTAGCTAGCCCTGAGAGAGGCAGTCTGTCCAGCATCAAGGCTTCAAATACCAAAGCATTTTTCATATGAATACATAAAATAAGAAAATATAGTCAATACACACAGTGATTTAAAAAGTACTAAAGAAAACTTCCATGAACTATTATTAATATTTGATAAATAAATGCAGAATTATATGTGGATCTGTGTTCACCAACGTTGTTAATAGAGGTAAATCCTTGAACAGATAAGATTGATTTAGTAATTTTGGTTCAAAATAGCTATATGGATTCATCTTGATTTAATCACAGTGTGGAGTATAATTTAAATGTATATCTCATTTTAGGGAAGACTTGGGGGGGGTTATTTTGTTTTGTTTTATTTGAAAAGCCTACTTAATTTGAACCTTCTAATTTTTCATACAGGTTTTATGGGTTTGGGCAAACTATCATTTTCCCACAAAATATTTAAGGTTATGAGAAAGCAAATAAATATATGTGTTCAACTAAATTGTATTATAACAATGAATGTGTTAATAAAAAAGAAAAAAAATGGGTTGATTCTTCACTTTTAATGTCCAGGAGAATTTCTAATTTTCATCTGTCTGACAAACTTTTAATATCAACAATGATTGTGTTATTTTTTAATTGCAACTTAAACATAATTTCCAATATCTTCAAGCAACTTTAAGACCTAAGACAATATTGTATTCAGTTAATGAGAAATCTTTGGCTACCCATATTATTTTTAATAAAATTAAAATTCACAAATAGGTAGACAAAAAAGTACTGGGTCACCAAGCATAGCTTTTAACCTTTTAAAAATTTGTATAGCATGATTAAGAGATCAATTCAATATGGTATATACTTTGTCTTATAAGACTAATGATATTTTAAAACTGACATTGACAGCTTTCATTAATATTGTCATCTCACCTTGTACATGTTTAAATATATATACTTATACATGAATAAGCAAAATTAATTATGTATGATAAAGAGAAGATGCATGGGTCAATACCGATCTTGGAATTTTTAGTTTGCTTTTCACCAAAGGTAGTAAAAACTTATTTGGCGCTTGTGTAATCTGCCCAGACAATAGAGATGTTTTATGTCAACTGAATATTCTTCCTTGAGAGCTTGTTAATTTTTGGTGCCCATGAAATAAGCACACAAATGTTTTCACTTCTAAAAGAGTTATATTACCATATGATGATTGATGATGATAATGATGATAAAGATACCCTTTGTTCTGTTTATTTAAAAATATTGCACTGTGACTCTTGTTAGCCCATTAGCCAAGGTCCAACTATTCCTTGTTCTTAAGCACCTATGCTTCTATCTGAAGTGAGTAGTCATTCTTTTCTGAAATTCTTTTTAATGTTTCCTTCTCCTAAAATTCAGAAGAAAGCTGGTAAGTCATTTTATGCACATGAATCTTATTTGGCACTTCCTACATGCTGTTTGGTAGCCTCCAAAGGTCTACTTCCTTCCTTTATAAAAGGAAAGATGCTAGAAATAACTCAGTATGTTTGCTAATCTCCATGCTTTCATTGCTCAACTGAGAGTGAGAGCTGTTGTGTTTATCAAGCTCACAATAGGGAAAGAATTGTCAATAAAAAAGCAGCTCAACTCTCCTGAGTCAATTATGAACAGGTAAAGTGTTGCTTCAGTGGCTGTTCATACTTCAGGATAGATAGACACTACTTGTGTTCAGGTGCCGGGGTCGTGCCTCGGCGTTCCAGAGAACAATACCTGAAGTGGGGGGGCGAGGTTTAAGGAAACAAAGAGAGAAAGAGACAAAGAGGGTCCGGGAGGACTGGAAGCATTCTTAGCAACCAGCCCCGAGTTTATTTTTCCACCCCAATATATAGCTATAGCACAGTGCAGTACAGCAGAAACACATATGTATTATCTCACGCAAAGACAGATCATAAACTATCCTTGACTCTCTACCAATTAACTTGAAGGCCAGAGTAAATGAGAGAGAGTCAGTTTCCCAAGGCCATTCTTCCAATTACCCAGATAATCTTTCTTTAGAGTTTCCCAAGGAACTGGCCTTATCAACCAGATTCCTCAGTGAGCAGTACACACCCTCCAGTTTGCAGAAGTAAAACAAGTCATGCTTCCCTAAAGCCAGCCTGCATGGCTCCCAACATTCAGGTGAACATGACTGACACAATAACTCTTAACAGACTGATTTTTAAGGAGGTTTTCATATGTTTAAAACTCTTGCCAACCAGTGGCAATTATAACATACACTTTATTGGATGCATTAGGAGCTTAAGATTTGTCCCTGCCTTCAAAGAACATGATACAGTCTTACCCCAGAATCATTATGAAAGGTTATGTATTACGCCCAATAGAGGAGTCCACTCTTCATTCTGGAATTATTGGTTACTATAATAAATTAATCAGGTATTTAGTTTTGTCATCAGCAGTTTGTTTCTGCTATCCTTTCACTTTGTCTAAAGACTCTTGCAACAAGCTATAGGTAAAAAATAGAGTCTTTAAAAAAAGAAACATTAAAAGAAGATGTAAGAGACTCTAGCAGATACTCCTAACTATTGACACTACAAGGAAGAGGACGACTTCTGGGGATCTGAAATATCATCCACATATGAACAAGATGTATATGCAAAGATGCTGCAGTGGGCTGTATACTGTCCAGCATTATTCAACCCTTATTGCTTCCTAGGATTTATATCTTTAACATTGAGTGTATCTGTTTAATGAAAAATCTTTCTAACTCTGGCTCACTAGGTATGGCTAGAGCCCTCCCCTGCAGGGTGAACAGCCCTGCGGTCACCACAGGCCATCTCCTGGCCAGAGTGGGAGTGGTCACCCTTGGACAGCATCGTCTGTCTCTGCTTGTTTGGATGCACTGTCCGTCAGGGTTCAGAGGTCATCAGGAGATAGAAACCACTCATTTATTTTAACAAATCGTTCAAAATAAATTGTTAACTAGTTTTAACAAGGTAACTGACAAGGCAAAAAGAGAGTTCCAACTTTTTACAGATGTAGCAACTGTCAGAAGTTCTTGCCACCCTTAGGCCTGAGGGGAAAAGGTTGGAATCATTAAAACTTAGAGCACGGACAAGAGGTTCTGTGGAGCTGGAACTCAGCCCTGAGGAGAGGCTGCTGCCTGAACCCTGCTGGTGTCGCTGAGGAGGGTGCAATGAAGGTGATTCTGCTGCTCCCTGGAAGGAACTGCCACTGCCAAGCGACAATGCGTTGCTGGGGTGACACTGTCAGGAACAGGTAGCCAACAGGAAGGAGCAAACCTTGTGTCCCTACTTGAGCCTTTCAGGTTTCTGCCTACCGGTACAGCAACTGGCACAGGAGAAAAATGTTTGTGTATAATCCCAGCCAGCATCACAAAGTGGAATATAAAGGGTGGGCTGGGAGCTGAGAGCTAATAGATTAACTGGCACATCCAGCTTTTCCCAGTTTCTTATTAATTTTTTAGTAAATGAACTGAGATGTAATTTGGTAAAGAAGTTACTTCTCTTATTTGCAGTTATTTTCCTCTTTGAGGGTTCAGACTTTTAGTCTTGCTGGCATAATATTTATCTTCTGTGTGCAAGGCAACTTTTGGGTCCATATCATAGAAGCTGGGGCTTTTTGGTCATCAGACACTGTGATATTTCATAGCTTCCCTGTCCAGATCAGAGGTCTTTAAGAGAAAGTGGTATGTGCTGTCCCCAACGGTGCCTGGTACAGGGCCAAGACTACAGAAGGGCTGCATACTTACAGGCTGACTAGTCATTCTGTAAGTATTGAATAATGGGGTTTTACTTAAAAGGACTCCCAGTGATCATCTTTGCTCTCCTGCTCACACACAACACTCCACATGTGGCAGTCATGACTTGTCATCTACTTCATTTCTAGGCTGGGACAAGTTAATCATTCATGTCAAATGACTGGGTAAAAATACACCTGCTATCAATGAGCTCAGAAACAAGAAGTCTGCAAAGGACTTTCTCTGCAGGAGCCAGGGCTGGAAGGGAATTCTTGTGAGATCACAGGAGTAGGCTTGAGATAATAGTTACATTGCCTGAATACCAAGAAAAATGCCCAGGAGGGAATGTCCTGACATGGGATTTCCTGTGATCGGTCCAGAGCTATGCAGTTGATTTCATCTTTACAGAACACAGTATTCACTACTTTACTGCATTGTGACAGTAAAGAACATTACTTCCTGGGGAGTTCTGTGGCAAGGATAGAGGGGATAGGAAATATCATTTATAATCACTTTGAACACAACATAGATCAAGCTTCCTGAAAGACTACTTATGGATACATCCCAAGTGATCATCAACTGATGAATGAATAAACAAATTTTAGCATATCCATATCATGGAGTATTACTCAGCAATAAAAAGGAGTGAAGTACCGATCCCTGCCACAACATGGATGAACCTTGAAAACATCATGCCATATGAAAGAAGCTAATCAAAAAGGACCACTTTTTATATGATTATATTTATATGAAAAGTCCAGACTAGGCAATTCTGGAGACAGAAAGCAGATTAGTGGTTGCCAGGGGCTGAGGGAAAGAAGGAATGGTAAGTGACTGCTAACAGTCACAGGGTTTCTTTTTGAGGGTGATAAGAATGTCCTGGAATTAGATAGTGGTGATAGCTGCACAACTTTGCACTAAAAATCCAATCAACTGTATACTTCAAATGGTAAATTTTATGATGCATGAATTACATCACAGTTATTTTATTTTATTTTATTTATTTTGGGTAGTTCACTGGCTGGGAATTAAACCGAGGCTGCAGCGTTGAGAACGCTGAAGCTTAGCCACTACACCACCAGGGAACTCTCCACAGTTTTTTAAAAAAGGAAAATAATAATAATACTATAAAAAAATAAAAACCATTCACTATCACTATGAATTTCCCATCGCAGTTTTCTAAATTAAGGCAGGCCAAATAAAACAGCCATCTCCCCACTTCACTAAAGACTTATTTTCCTGGTTCTTTAGCTCTGATTCACCTTTTTCCTAGTTCAAAGTCTTAATCGCTTTCTTGATCAATTTTCTCTGGCTCCTCACCCTGAGCAACAGACTTTCTATTCTGAAACCACCGACAGGGGCTTTAAAACCTATTTCTCAGATCAATACCTTTAAACCACTAACTGAATTAGTTTCTCCTCATCTAGGGACCATCAGGATACTAGTGATACCCCAACAAGGCTTCCAGTCCATCGTGACCAAAGAAGTCAACATGGCGGATCTTGAGACCCCTTCCCCTTTTAGATCAGATAGGGTGAGAGCTCCGTGGATCCCCAATAGGTAGGGACAACGACCATCTCAGCAGGAAGCAGATACAGAAGATGAGACTTCCAGTCCCTCAGTTTCCCATGGAGATTTGTGGGGATCAAGTCTCTACAGAGAATGTGAGGAAGTCAGACAGAATAGGGGAATCTCAGGACCCCTCCCATGAGACTCACCCTGCTGGAACTGTCACCGCCTTGCTACCACCCTCTCACTAGTAATCCCTGCCCCAGGCTGGGCAGCCACAGGAGGAAGTTCCAGGCAAATACAAGGAAGTTAGAGCCAGTTCCTAACGCCTGCGCAGTGAGAGTGACAGCGACCTTCATCTCACCTGGGCCTCATTATACCATCATTGTAACAACACACACGTGCCCCGAAGTTCATTATTATCATTACAACAGACTGAACTCTGGGAAAGGCCGTGCGCAGTCAGAAAGCGTTATGTAATAGGCCCCTTGTCAATCAAGAGGCCCCACGCTCAGAGTGTCTCCCCTGAAGACACGGAAGAAAATAAAGGCCCCAAAGCCTCGTTCATCGGGGCTCCTGAGCCGTTTTCCTGCTGAGCCTGCTCCTACCTCTTTGGAGTGTACTTTCCCCTCAATAAACTAGCTCTTTGTTTCACCTCTTTACTTCTGTGTGTGTCTCGTTCCATTCTTTGCTCAAGATACCAAGAACCTGGACATCGCATCGACGAGGACACCCCACTTTCTGGTAACAATGACTAAATGCTACAATGACTTTCAATAATACAGCATTTCATATAACACGGCAAAGGCAACAGATTTAAGAAGTTGAGAGCAAATGTGGGTTTTACAGGGTTCCTCCCATTGATATTTATAGGTACAGTTTATTTCAGAGTCAAGTTGGAAGGTCTAGCCAGGTGACTTCAGACGCAGTGACAATATGTGCATTGTCCCCTAGCAATTGTGATATTTCTTTCCAGTAGCGGTGACTGTCTATTTAGACTATAAACTATTAACAGAAAAAGACCGTATTTTCTCTATCTCTTGTGTCCCTCATATCTATTATATGTTCCATAGTAGAATATGTAGACAAACTCCCTCCCCTTTTCCCTAATTATTGGAGAAAAAACACAACTTCTTAAGATTCAATACTGAGTTTGATCCACTTAATTATTTTTAAATAGATAGAACTCTATCTAAAAATGTGTCTCCATCTCCCTTCTAAAGACCAGGGCACTGGAATTAACATCAAATACAGTTAAGCAAGTGTACAGTCCAGTTACTAGGAATTTTTGCTTTCATGTTCCTCGATCGGACAGACATACAGAGCATATTAACTTCTCCCCTCTGCTTTCTGCGTTTTGATGCCTTTCTCTGTGTGCATCAGTGTGTTCGATCCTCTTACCTCAGGACTTTCACACAGATGGCAAGTTCGTGCACTGTTAGCGGAAGGCCTCATTCCTCACCCATGGACCCCTTGTAGGCTGCCTCCATAGGCTGCTTGAGAACCCTTCCAACATGGCAGCTGGCTTCTGCCAGAGCAAGTGACTAGACAGCACAAGGCAGAAGCTGCAATATCTGTTACAACACAGCCTCAGAAGTCACATTCCATCATCTCCACAGTATCCTATTGGTCATGCAGGTCAGCACGCATTGTGGGAGAGGAACACACAAGGGGGTGAATATCAGGAGCAGAATCATTGTGGGGCCATCTTGGAAGCTGGCTGTCCCATAAGCCATAAGGGCAGTTTCAACTGAATTAAGTTGGCATTCCCCTCTACATCCCCTAACACAAACCTTACATCGTGGCTGTGACACCTCAAAAGAGATATACTGTCCCTGTTTACGGACGATCCAGGGGAACAAGCAGGGATTAGACAGAGGAACGAAGGAGCCCCTGAGGATAGTCGAAGATTCAGACTCAACCATCAGAAAAAAAGGAAAAGATTTGACTGGTGTCTATAAATCAGGAAGGGGCTACAAGAGAACCCATTTTGTCAAATTATGGGGGAACAGAGTGGGACTCCTGTTTTAAAGCCAGAAAGTTGTAAAAACATGCAAAGCCACCCTTCAGTGAGTCCCAGTCTCCGGGGTAAGCTGGACTGAGAACGTAGACATCTTCTGAGGTGAGGCCTGAGAGTTCATCACGGTTCTTCCAAACTGCTCCGTGGCAGTCCCCCCAGGTTTGAAACCCTGCCCTGAAGGTGCCACATGCACGGCTTCTCAAGTGCCCATGAGACCTGGTCATATTTATGCTGGGATCCCAGGTGGCCTTGTTAGGATACAGCAACCGAAGGGATCTGGGCAGCTCACTCCGCAGCTGTTTTCTTTCTCTATTGTTGTAGTTGGTAGGATTGGTCCTGAGGTTTCTTGGGTGGGGCTGGGCTGCCTCACCAGGCCAAACCACGTCTAAGGATCTGGCTCTAATTTGGGACGGGGGTGGGGTGGGGTGGTGGTGGGGTAGGGTGGTGGGGTGGGGGTGGGGTGGGGCTGGATCTTCCTTTTCCACACAGTTGGGCTTTGAGAGACTGGAGTTGTCACAGGGAGGGAGGGTCTATGTGTGTGTGTGTGTGTGTGTGTGTGTGTGTGTGTGTGGCCCTTAAAACTGCAATTGTTGTTTCCAGTCTGGATATTGTAAAGAAATGATTACCCACTGAACTATACTGTGGTTGAGCAGCTGTGTTTATATTTAGTGTAAATATAGCTGATCCAAAAGACTTGTTTTATGAGCAGGAATGCAAAATTCGGGAATAAGGGGAAAGTGGAAAAACCCTGCCCTTCTCAAAGTTCTTGGACTTTTCTGACCCTATGATTCCAGGTTATGTTTTGTACTTTATGTCTATGTGTGCCTCCTTTGTTCCCAGAACCAAGTTGGAGGTGTGCCACAGGAAGCCAATGGTGCCTCTCCGGGGCAGAGGGGTGAATCTCTTTATTCTAGGCTTTAGGACAGGTATGTCCAACCAGCGACCCAGAACAGCTTTGAACACGGCCCCCAACACAAATTCTTAGAACATTATGAGATATTTTTGTGACCATTTTTTCTAGCTCATCGGCTGTCATCAGTGTTAGTGTATTTTATGTGTGGCCCAAGACAATTCTTCTTCCAATGTGGCCCAGGGAAGCCAAAAGGTTGGACACCCCTGCTTTAGGATGACTGTGTCTGGTCCTAAATCAGGAAACTGGGCTGGTTATAAGGAAGTCCTGGGTCTGAGTCCTGCTTCTGTCTCCAGCCAGTCTTGCAAACTTGAGCAGGCCTCTTAGAGTCTCTGAGCTTCAGTTTTTTGTCATCTAAATCAGAGATAACTTGTCCTGTCTATCTCACAGGCTGGTGGGGAGGACTGACTGAAAAATGAAGGTGAAAGTGGGACAGGTGTGTGTAGTATTTTTTAAATCAGATATAAGTGAATAAGTACATGTCAAATCACCAAGGGTACAGCCGCCTGCTGTCAGTTGCTGAGCCTTGCCCATCTGATTAGAATGGGAATTTGTCCTCCACCTGCCATAACAATGGCTTCAAATCCCTGGGCATCTGCAGGGTTAAGGCCAGGTTTTACATGCTTATATAATTTGGGGCACCCTCCTTAAAGAAAAGAATGTGAACACATGGCTTGGGCCTTGCAAGGTCTTGGAAGAGACCCATGCTGGGCGAGGGGTGGAGCGGGGGAGCAGGGTCCCAATTCAAAGAGATGCAAAAGGCATTTGTACAAAGAAAATACACAAATTGCCAATAAACACATGAAAACATGCTCAGTGTTAATCATGAGAGAAATGCAAATCGAACTCACAAGGAGATATCACTTAACATCCATTAGGATGGCTATTATCAGAAAAACAAAATGTTGGTAAGAATGTGGAGAAACTGGAACCTTTGTGCATTACTGGTGGGAATGTAGCAATGGAGAGGCCACCTTGGAAAACAGGATGGTGGCTCCTCAAAAAATTAAACATGGAATTACATTTGATTCAGCAATTCTCCTTCTGGGTATATATACCAAGGAATTGAAAGCAGGAACTGGAGGAGATATTTGTACACTTGTGTCCATAGCAGCATTATTCACAATAGCCAAAAGGTGGAAACAACCCAAATGTCCATCAATGGATGAATGGATCAGCAAAATCTGGTACTGCCATACAATTGAATATTATTCAGCCACAGAGTAATGCAATTTAGAACATGCTACAACATAGATGAACTTTGAAGACATTATGCTAAATGAAATCAGTCAGACATAAAATGACAAATATTGTATGATTCTACTTATATGATGTACCTAGAGTAGTCAGATTTGTAGAGACAGAGCAGAGTGGTGGTTACCAGGGGGTTGGGGGAGGAGAGTAATGGGAGTCACTATTTAAATGATTGCAGAGTTTCAGTTTGGGATGATGGAAAATTTCTGGAGATGAATAGTGGTCGTGGTTACATAACAATGCAAAAGTACTCAATACTGCTGAACTGTACACTTAAAAATGGTGAAAATGGTGAATTTTATATTATGTATATTTTGCCACAATAAAAATATTAACTAAATAAATAAATTAGGGCATACAACTCCCTTGTCGACAGATGAGCTTATAAATTATTTGCTCTGAATTGCACAGCTACTAGAGCAGCCCAAACAATGATATCTAGGTATCCATCACTGGGTCCTAAACCCTGCCCCAAAGCCCTTTGGTGGAGCAGGTTCCATTACCTGCTTTACCTCTGCATCCTAGAAACCCTTTTAATCCTTTGATTACACATCTGAGGTTTCTACCTTGAGGCTGAATAGTTCTCTCTTCTGCAAGGGTGGGAATGAAGAGGTGGGGGTGGGCTCTGGGGGCTGAGGTCCAGCCTGAGGCCCCCTCTCTATAGGACACTTGTTCTGAGTACAGGGAGGAAGGTAGCTGCCTTTTTTTCCAAGGGGATGAGGGATTATTGTAGGAACTTGCCATCTGCCTCCCACCCCCAACATTCCTCTCTCCTCACGCACTGCTCTGGGTCACCAGTTGCTGGGGCCTCTTGGGTATTTGGTATTTGTCCTCCCAAGCTAGATTAGAAATTCTCTGAAAGCAGGGATCACATCTTCTTTGCAAATGCTACCCTCTTTCAGCCCTTCCCTAACCATCACCCCAGCATGTGCCAAGTGTCTCACCCAGGGTCCTTCACTCAGTAGCCTTCAGGGAACTCTTGCTGGCTGCTTAATGCTCCCAAGTTCACATATCTTCTTAGAAGGAGCCCCTCAGAAATGCTCCTGGTTGTTCTGGGTACCTGCAGAGGTCCAGGAAGGCCAGATCTGGGGAGAGACAATAAAAAGTTGGAAGGATTCTGGGAGTGAGCAATAGGGTCCACGAAGGGTCGAAGCGGTGGGTAGTAAGCAGCTGCCACAGACCTGGCAGATGGGTCTGAAAGCCTGGAGAGGTGGTCCTGAATGCTCTTACCTAGGGAAAGAGCCAAATGTCAGCGACAGGTCACCAAGACTAATTCTCGGTGGCCCATGTCCACCTTCATGCCCAGGGCCTCCACTGGTCTAGTCCCATGTTGGGTAGGTTTCCTCCAGCCTTGCCCTGACCTTCCCTGTGTCTCCAAGGCTGAAGGATGATGGCAGCAGGAGAAAGAGGCCTTATGAGTATTGGCTAATAGTCACCTGTCCTTTTACTCACAGCCTTGATCAGAGCCAGGCAACCATTCTTCTCATCCCAGCTCCTGCCTTGGGATTCAACCTCTGGGCCACGATCAATTTGCACCTTTAAAAACCTGTTTGGAGACTTGTAAAAATTAACTGCTTCCGTAAGGTCTCATCAAGCAAAATTGTGAAAGACTTTGAAATGAGCAAAGATCCTTGGGCGCCCTTTCAACAAAATGTTAGGCGTTGTCTAGATTGCTGTCTACACTAGAGGACCCTATCTGAATTGTCTGATTTTACAGGGATCTGTGGCCTTTTAATTGTCATTGATGATGTTGCACCTCTGTAGAGATAGCAGTTGACTTATGAGATACAAGCTTCCTGCTCCTAGGAATGCAAACGAAGATGTTGGTTCTGTATTTCCTAGCAAATTCCCTCCTGCTTCCCCCATTGCTTATATATGTGTCTGTGTTTTGGATTCTCCTGTGAACTGGCTGTGAACCTTACTGCTTCCCTCATTAATTAATGAGTTAAATAAAGTCAAATACGGGTGTTCATTTTATATTTACATAAGGGTCATGATTTTATCTTTTAAAAATTGTCCTTTGCCGGTTTTAAGTATCTATCTTGTGCTTAAGCTGAAGGAATAGAGAGAGGGAGGAGAGGAGAGGAGAGCAGGGAAGTGGGCAGAGTGGAAGAAGTGGCAAAAGAGAGAAAGAAAATGAAGGAAAGGCCAAGAAGGGAAGGACTGAGGACAGAAATGGGCAGGAGAAGGAGGGGAGGGGAGGGAAGAGCAACATAACCATGGAGGAAGTGAAAGAAAAGAATCTTGTCCTGCAAACATACAAATGCTCCCCCTCTGCTTACAGGAAAAGTCTTTATTTTGAATCAGCTGTGAGAGGCCCTCTTGGTCCCTTAGTCCAAGAGGGAAATTATTTTCTGCCTCTGTAGTCTCCCAGGTCACCAGTTATATTAAACCAAGATCCCTTGGTGGCTGCTGTCTATAATTTTTCCACTCCCCACCCTTTTGAGTCAGATCGCAAAATAAGGACATTTTGAAACTTGGACTCTTGGAGATCAGGCTGCAGAGATGTGGCCTTGGACTCTCAGGTCCTATGGAGCTGGTCAGGGTCCTTTTTGAGGGTCCTGCCGAGACCAGGCAAGCAGAGCTTGCTCCCATGGGAGCTTGGACCCTAGACTGCCCCCTTGGGGAGACCACAGTGTGTCCCCAGACCTCCTCCAGGTAGTAGAACATGGTTGCTTCCACGGTGCAATGCCTGGGTTTAGAAGCAGGCTCTTTGCACTAAAATGTCTCCTTTGGCCTGGCACAGAGCTGAAATTTAGAGTCAATCATCGTTCTAACACACTCTTTCTAATATGTCCTCAGTCTATCTTCCCTAACTTATCTCCTGCCATACCTGTCAGGAATCTTGCACTCTGCCAGGCTAGCCTACTTGTCATGCCCTGAACAAGTCAAATTATGTCCAGGCCTCTGGGCCTTTGCTCTTGATGTTTTCTCTGCTTGAAATGCCCTTTCCCTTTCTCCTCCACCTGGTGATGTCATACTCATGCTTTCCTCTTATTTTCAGGCAGGGTGAATTATTTCCTTCCTGGAGCCTTCGGGTGTACTTTATATACATCTGTACTTAAATACAACACTCATCGTTCTGATTTGTAATTGTCTGTCTGCCAGTCTGTTCTTCAAGGGCAAGAACCCAGTCTTATTCAAGACCTATCCCAGTACTTGGCTTAGTGCCTGGCATATTCATTCAGTCATTTAACAAATTTATTGAGCACTGACTATGTGCCAGGCTGTTTTCTAGGTGCCGGACAGTGAACTGACAAAGTTCTCTGTTCACCTAGAGCTTACGTTCTTGTTGGGGAGGCAGACAACATACAAATAAACAAATAAATAATATGTCTAGTAGTGATAAGTGGGCTAAAGGCACTGAGAACAATGGAGGGCATTATTTGAGACAAGACAGTCAGGGAAAGCCTCTCTTGATAAGGTGGCATTTAAATAGAGACCTGAAGGAGGTGAGGGAGTGGGTCATGTGGGTATCTGGGGGACCAGCAAGTACAGAAGTCCCAACGTGGGAGTATGTCTGCTGTATTCAAGGGGGCAGCACAGGGGGTTGATATGGCCCAGAGCGGTGAGTGATGGGAAGAGTCATGGGAGAGGTGCTCCAAGAAATAAGTAGCAGGTGCTGGAGAATTTGGAAACTTCCAGTCAAGGTTTAAGCTTCAACTTTTATTCCCAGTGAGATGGGAGCCATTGCAGGGGTTTGAGGAAAGGAGAGACCATCTAACTTAAATTTTAGAGCATTTATGATCTATTTTTTATTGCATGTACAAGGCCTCCAAAAATTATCAGAAGACCAAGATTATTTCCCTACCCAGAAATGTGTGCTAATAATCTAACATTAGAGCACTGACGATCTTACGTGACCTCCTGGCTGCACTTTGGAAAACAGACTGTCCCTGGTGGGTGCTCACCAAGGGAATTGGTAATGTGGACTAGATGCAAGTGGCCTTGGAGGACAATGTTAGCTTGTCCTTGACTGAAAGTTAAATGGAGCATGTGCTCTCTTTAATCTATGTTGTCCTTCTCTTTCTTCTCCCTCAGTGCCCCAGCTGAGGAGGGTTCTGCCTGGGCACTGAATGAGCCTGGAGAGACCCAAGGAAATGAATGGGAAATAAACAGAGACCCTGGCCTGCTAAACTGACAGATACTGACCTTGCCTGTAACAATTCACCCAAAAAGTCAAGGTTGACCTGCTGGAGGAGGGAGGCTCAGTTCCTGCGTTAATAAAAGGCAAAGCATGGCAGGAAAATCTAGCCTTCACAACTCCAGCACTCTGTATGACTGTAGGCTCTGAGTCACCTTCAGGATGGCCCTGGCAAATGAGCACTAATAAAAGCTTGTCCCAGAGAAGGTCTTCCAGGCTCCCTCTGAGTCACATTTGGTATATTCTCACTGCTAAAATATCCAATAAAACTTGGAGACAGCACCGCTCCACCTTTCCATGCTATTCCTCCTGATAATATCTGTAATGGTAGAATTTCAGGCACCAGGGAAGGCCGGCTCCTAACGTGCCCTAGGGGAGGGGACTTCCAGGATCGCCTCTATTCTCATTATAAAAAAGGCTTTTATTCACCACCAACCCCACCCCGAGGGAGGAACGAGGAGAAGACTGACGGAGAGGGGCCGCCGAGCAGGGTTCCCCTGGTTTGCCCGACTCCCGGGTGGGCGGGCAGGGGCGGGCAGGGGCGGCAGGGGCTTCGCGTGTAGTGGAGGCCGGCGCTCGGCAGAGGGCGCAGAGGACCCGCTCGGTTCGCCCCGAGCCCCGCGGCAGGCCCCTGGCTCGCCTTCCTCCAGTCCGGTCAGCCCCGCGCCCAGCCGCGGAATCGTTAGACTCCGGGCGCGTGTGGGCGCGGTCAGACAGCGCCTTCCAAGGCCATTCCTTAGCCATCCTCGTGTCCCCTTTCCGGCCGCAGCCTCAGCCTTTTCCCGTCTACGTAGTCCCTGGCCCAGAGGCTGCCCCGTATGCACCACACCCTCCATGGGCCAACTCTCTCCTGCAGTTCCTTCCCTTCGAGGTGTGGCCGGTGAGGAAGGGTGGTGTCAAGGTAGGGCAAGGTGGAAAGGACATGGGCCTGGGACCCTGGACCGTGAAGATTAGCGGTTTTGTAGAGAGAAGCCGCAGGTGAGAGAGAGGTCTGAGCTAATTTTACCCCAGGCCCTCTGTGTGGCCTCAAGCCTTGGGAATGGACCCTCAGGTGGGGGCTAGGAATAGAGCCCAGGGCCCCAGGAAAGGAGGGAAGGCTTATGCAATGTTTACTTCCGCAGGGCCTGGCACGTGCTGGGGTTCAATCAATAGCTGAATGAATGAATGAATGAATGAATGAAAGAAATGAGATGGACGGTTTGCCTAAGACCTGGCTCTGGCCAGCCATTCTCGGGTACATTACCTACCTCCCAGTAGAGTCTGCCACACTTACGTTGCTCTTTAGCTGTCTCTCTCCCCCAGGCCATCTTCCCATATTTCCCTTTCACTTCCTGCCACTGTTCAAAAGCCCTCACTAGCTGCCTGATCCAAATCCCTTCTAAGCTCTGTACGTTTTGCCCCAACCTGCTTACACACACAGCATACTCTTCTGCTTGAATCTGCTCTCCAGCTACCATCTGGATCTTCTGAACATGACTTGAACTAGCCTTCTTCCTGGGAGCTCACCCACTTTTTCCCTATGAGCAACACCTACTCCCTTGCCTCCAAATCTTTCTCTTCCTTAAAGGTTCAGCTGCAAATCTTATTCCCTCCTTTAGGAAGCATTCCCAGACTTTTTCAGCCCATACTATGTTTTTCTGGCTCTGACCTCCTACAGAATACACTCTTCGGCCCCTCCTTTTTTTTAATTTTTTTATTTGCTACCAGGCACCTGTGGTGCTTTGTGATACAGTACTTATGTACCTATCTTTTCTCTCCCATTAAATTGTAAACATTTGGAAGGCAAGGTCCAAGCCTTATTTATCTTTCTAGCTCCTCCTTCAGTTCACCTCACATTTATTTATTTATCTACCACATACCAGGTGTAGACCCTAACATATATGTGTCCCAATGGAGTCTAGGACACAGCCCCCCATAATGACATTGTGAGAAAGGAAGACACATGGGACTTGAGGAAAAGTAGAGGGCATGGCTCTGTCATGGAGCCTTCACTAGGAAAGTTCCAAGTGACTTTCTTTTTTTGGGAGTACTCAGCATCCTGGTTGAGGAAGCAGACTCATTCTCTAATGGAGTGTCTGACCATTCGTGCAGTCACTCACTCATTCATTCATTTGATAAATATTTGTTGAGTTCATATTTTATCCAGGTTACTCATAGGATTGGTCATACTGTAGCACCAGGGCTGGCTGGTGTGGGGGTGTTGTGTGTGTGCCTGCATGCATGTGTGTGCGCGGGGAATACTAGGAACCATGAAAGCTTTTGGTGTGAGTTGTTTCTTTGTCAGTTCCTGTTTGGCGGCAGAAGCCTCTGAGAAAAATGGTCTTGGGAAAGAGTGGGTAGGTGTGGTCAGACCAGGAAAACCCGGGCTTTCGTAGAGGGAAGGAGAACCATCAGCCTTTCTCCCTGAAGGTAAGGTGCCCAGACTTTGCCTTATAGTTCCCTTTGGAACAGCTTACTCTGCCAGAAAGCATGCTTACTTCAAAGTCCTTTCTTTTCATGATCATTAAGGTTTCCCTAAGAACCCTGCAAGGTTAGGTTCATTTGCCAGATAGAAAAGCTGAGGTTAAGAGATTTATGTTTTCTTTCAAAGTCACTGGGCTATGGCAAAGGTGGGCCTAGACCAGGTCATTCACATCCAGGTCTTCTCAGCTTCATTGTATGGAGCTCTGTCCTCAACACCTTTGGGACCTTATATGCTAAGACTCCATATCTGATGTATAGTAGATGCTCAACCTACTTCATCTACAGGTACACCCAGGCCTGTTGAGAAGACAGAGGTGAGAAGTCTCTGGCTCCCCATAAGAACATTTTAAATTTCATATCAAACTGATGGCCCTCACCGTATTAGCCACTAGCAACTTTCTATTTCTCATTCAGAAATTCAACGGTAACTAATTACCAAATCCGAACTCTTAACTGTAATGCCCACATTCTAACGACTCCTCTAAATCATTCATTCCCTAATTCTAACCGAAACACTTCAGTTCATCCCTTAGGGCAACCAGCCCATCTCAAATCCTCACTGGTGGCTTGATGCTTTCCTATAGCTCGCAGTGGGCCAAAGCCAGCTGTCCTAGCAACCTGAAACAAGAAGGTCCAACAGGAGGGTATGAGTAGCCCAGAGTGGCTGGTAATACTATGATTTTTGTCTTCATTATGAAAGTGGCCCCTTTTCTCCTAGGCCTTCTGTTGTCCCCAGGACCTCCTGAAAAGGGGGTAGGGTGGGAGAAGGAATAGGGTGTTAAACCGAGAGATTTTTGAGAGAAACTTAAAACAGGCAAGGTTTATCAGAAGAGATGAAGCATTAATCAAGGGATTCTAGTTTTATTCATTCAATAATCATCATTTGAATAATTCCAAATGCCAGGGCACTCAGATCAGCTGTAATTCAGATATAGTTCCTGCCCTCAAGCACATGGCTATCTAGAGGCAACTGATTTTTTTGAGCTCTTGCAGTGAGTTAGGGACCTGCATTAAGCACTTTTTCATGTTATATGTAATTCCTACAACCCTTGGAAAAGGAACTGTTATTCCATTTTGTAGATGAAGGCAAAGCCAGAGACTGAAAGGCTAAGTCCTTTTTCCTGTATTGCCTCTGGGCGGGGCAGGGGAGGGAAATTTTCCAGTAACCCTCCCTGACTTCAGTTCCTGAGTCAAGTTGCCTCGGGCACCAGCTAGACCCAGGCAGCAAAAGTGTGGAGTCAGAAGATTGGGCTAGATTCTCTCCAAGGCCCGGCCCACTCCTGGTATGCTGAGCCTATCAGATTGCAGACCCTGGGGGGCGTGGCCAGAGGCTCTTAGAATGGCCGCCTGGTGTCAGTGGAGGGTCAGAGCCGAGGGCCTGGGAGATCTGCTTGCTGGTTGTTGCTGTCTTCCTTGGTGTCTGTATCTGTTTCCTTGTTGACCATCAGGAGGATTCCAAGCCACCGGAGAGACACGGCTTACTCTAGCTTGCCATTAAAGTCCCTGTCAGACTTGCTTTGTCCACAAAGCACAAAGCCCTTCCTTAAAGGGAGCAATTCTGCCCCTTTATGATCATCATAAAATAATGCTATTTATTTAATCGTATGTCATGCAACTACAATCCTCAGCCTTATGGAGAAGAATGACCCTTGCCTTTGAGGTTGTAACAATGTGGTTATAAAAAATATTAACTAATAAATAGAGTACTATAATAATAGATCACATTCATTGAGCACTAACTGCATGCTTAGGTGCTGCAGCTTTCAATGAAGATGATCTCATTTAATGCACAGTAACATCAGCACACATTATAGCAACTTTTCTTCTGCAACATATAACAGGAAGAGCTGAGAGAATGGCATAAGGAGAATTTACATGCAATTCAAATCCTATCAAACACTAGCTGTATGATGCTTACGAGTTACTTAACCAGTCTGAGCTTCAGCTTCCATATTTGCAAAATGGGAGTATTTTCTACCTCTGTGGTAGAGCTGTTTGTGAAGGCTAAGTAGGATATGCTTATAAAGCACCTAGCATGGTGTCTGGGACAGAATAGGGGCTTATGTGCTTAGTCATTCATTTTACAAATATGTACTGAGTACCTGTGATGTGCCAGACACACTTCTAGGCACTGGCAGTACACTGGTGAACACAACACAAAGCCCACTTATACTCTACAGCTTATTCAATCTTGGTTTCATGTACTTTCATGTTGATTAGTTCATTTGAAATTGATATGTTTATTTACTTCATCTTTGCATCATCCTGGTCAAGTAGGGATAAAAGAGGATTAACTCCATGTGGTGGTTGAAGAAACAGAGGCCTAGAGAGATTAGATGATTTATACAACAACATCTGTAACAAACTCTAAACCACATGTCTTCTGTTTCCTGGCTTTGTCTCCTGCCGAGGGGATCTCTCTTTTGACATGTATTTTAGGCAGCCCCACATATCTTCTGGGGACAGTGAGCTTTCCAGAGGAAGTTCCTGCAGAGAGCTCAGTGCTGGAGGTCCTTGCCAGACCCCTTTCAGGCTCTGTCTACACAGGTAAAGTAGACTGCTGAACGTCAGAGCAGAGCCCTCCACCAACGTAGGCAGACTGGGTTCACTATGATGGGGAAGAACAGGTGGAGAAAGAGATAGGTCGTGACAGAGCCCTGCTAACCCCCACCTCCACCCAGCATCTAGATTCTTTCCTGCTGAGACACCCTCAATCCCTTCTTCAAACTCAGTTGATGGATGAAGGCTCAGTAGTGTGAAGAGCACTACGATGCAATTCGGTGTACAGGGTCAGCAGGTAAGAGCACTTGTGTTTAATAAAACCAGCCCTCACATTTATTAATATGTAGAAAAATTTATCAGGAGCAAAAAAACAGAAGACCAAGCAAAGACAATATACAAGAAATTGTCATTTAGGATTGCAAAACATTGGACACAAGCTAAATGTCAGATAACGGGTTCATTGAAGGAAACTGTGGCTTTCTCTACTCTGAAATATTAGGTAGCCCTGAACAATTCTACTAAAAAATAATATGTCCTGACCTGGGGAAATAGCTATGATATGTTGCTAAAGGGTAAAAAGCAGGCCAAAAATATTAGGGGAGGCGTCCAGGAGGAAGAGGGGTTGGGGCCAGCTCTCTGCCACCAAAGAAAATCTGGGCTGGTATTTGTTTGTAGAGCCATCTCTCCACTGCTTGTAAGAACTTTGTCTACAGCCGAGGGTTTTGGAAATTGGTTTCAGGTTCTTCTTCACAATACTATGTACGCCCTTCTCTTTTGTATACATTTATTTCTGTAAATATCCGATGAATGTCTTTCTCCATCTATGCCGTCTCCATCCATGACAAGGACCACAGCTGCTGATGCTCACACTCTCTTTACCATTCAGCTCGTTTCCTGTCACAGAGGCACTAATAAATGTCAGATGCATAGCTAGATGAACCACCATTGAGATGGATGGAGAGATGAGCCTGCAGGATACAATCAACTAAGGAGAGGGGGGTGATTACAACAGATATGCAGAACGGAGCTTGGGATTAGGGCTGGCTCTCTACAAAGATGAATAGGTGGTTTGCCTGTAGTGCAATTTCAGGGTCAGTAGGAAGGCCCTCCCCTTCCTCTACTCGAATGTCTAACATCTCTTTTATAAAAGGAATCAAAGCCTTTTGTTCCCTAAAGTGTACAGAGCTCAAGCATGGATCCCACATTCCAGGAGAGGGGAGAGATATTCTGTGGCTTACCTACGTTTAGGCTAAGGACTAAAGGACTGATCGAGCCTTTCCTAAGAGCAAATTTTGATGGGAGGCTATGTGTGGAGGGGGAGGAGAGAGGAAACTAGGGAGCAAAGCTAGGACCCAAAACAGGGAAAGGACACAGAAAAAGGAGTCTCAGGGCCTAGGGCTAACCTTGGCCCACAGCATCATTTTGTCTTTGCTGCACACAGCCCAGTCCTGCTGGGTATTAAAAGCCTTTTTGGTAAACTGGGTTCTGCAAATATTTGACATCTGGAAAACTTTCAACGAAGATGGCGTTTGGAAGCCTGGCTCAGAGGCCCCAGGATGACAACCTAATTACGTGCCTTTTAATAGCTTCTTCCCAAGTGCTCAGTCAGGGACATCTGCTCTGCCGCCGTTGCACCTTCGGGGAGGAATATTTTTAACACTGCGATGCCACAAAAGGAAACTTCTGAAGGCTGGATGAAAATGGCCTCTGTGTTCCCAGAGCCTCAGGGAGCAGGTAGGTAGGACCCCAAAACAGGGCCAGGCTCCTTTTCACAAGCAGAGGCAGCGGCAGCTTACTAGGAAGTGGCTGTTGTTTTATGTGTGCGTTTTTTTCAATTTTCCGTTTTCAGTTTTCACAGAGGTCCGTTCAATGTGCCAGGCTGCCTCACCCAGCTTTCCATGTAAGTAGGCTGTCGAAAATAACAACCGAGAGCACAGCAAGCTCTCTGATGCCAGCGCTTCCTGCTCAGGGCTGGGCCCCTTCCCTGCTTCTGCTGGTTAACTCTTCTCACCCCACAGCCCGGCCCAGAAATTCCACCCCAGACCCTTGTTATGTCAGAGGAAGGAAAGGGGGAGAAAAAACAAGAAAGAGCAGCATTTCTGAGGTTTGTTTTATAGATTAGCTTATGGGAAGGCCAAGGGCTAATAGGCTAATGATGTGTCTTGAGGGTCTCTGGGATCGATGAGAAAAGTGCAAGGAGCCCAAGAAATGATTTACTCCAAATTCTTTCTTCGTGTTCTATAGACAAGTTATGAGAGACCTGGAAAGGTAAATAGACTTGCTCAAGGCATTAACATTGCCACCTGGGTTGGCTCTCCTGTTTTCAGCCAAAGAGTTTGCTTTCGTGAGAGCTACTCTGTTATTAGTCTATCAAATCACATTGAAGTGTGGCCTCTTTATCTTGGAAGCCAGTTCTCTTTGACAGAGGGACACTGTGGAGCAAGCAGGAGAAAGAGGTCATCCTTCTGCCTGACTAGATCACTTGACGGGCTCTGGGCCCAGATACTCATATGCCCATCAGAAAGTAGCTGCTGGGCAGCTGAGGGGTGCCATGCTGTATTTGCACTGATATTTTCAACCACAAGTTTTTTATTTTAATGGTAGATGCTTCCTTTCATTAGCAGTTCAAGAAAATCATAAAGTTGCTAACGGAGCCTTTTGTGCATGTCTCTTCCATGCTTCTAGTGAAGACAGAAGAACAAACATTTCTGGACAAGTGCCAAGCAAGTGTGGAGGGAAGGGTGGAAGCTGCTGCTCTCCTCCCCTAGCCAGTGATCCTCATTTCCCTGCTCAGAGTCCTGGGGACATCTGGCCCAGGCAGTTCTTTCACTGCTCACGTAATTTTTGTTGCTTCTTCCCTTCAACTCTCACTTGACCATCGTGAAATTCTCTGGTCCCTTCACCTTTCAGTTTCAGCCTCTGTTGCTAACCAACTGCCCAGTTTTGGGGTCTTCCTTTATTCAAATTCTTGAGAGAAGGAATCTGATTGACTCAACTTGCCTTTGGCTCTGGATGCTGTCTCTTTAGGGTGCCAGTGTCTGGATGGTCTTGGGGTCAGGTGGACCTTGAGGGCCACTCTTTGTCTGCCCTGCACAAGGATGAGCCTGTGCTGCTTCCCAGAAAGAGCTCTAGGGTCTGAGCCCCTGCTTGGTCTGAGCAGTATGCATTGTGCTGGAGTGCTGAGTTGGAAAAACCGAGGGAGCTCTCTGTGGTGGGGCAAAGGAAGGACAAGATCTAGGTGATGGGGTCCAGCAGTGGCTCGTAAAACAGAAGAAACAAATAATTGTGTTCAACAGGCACCATGATGGAAAAATCTAGCGGGTGTGTGGGGAGGGTTGGAGGGAGCAGGTACACCAAGTATGTAGCAAGGTTGGTACCTAGGGTGAACTTGGCCTTATTCACAACCTCCAAGGCCACAATACAAATGATCAAATACTACTGTTGCTACTACTACTAGCTAGCTAACATGCCATGCCAGACACTCTCCTAAGTGCCTTTCGTTCATTAACTCATTTAATCCTCACAATGTCCCCTCTACTTAAGTACTATTCCCATTTTACCTATGAAGAAACTGAGAGTTTATGTAAAGCCAAGGTCACACAGCTAATAGTGGGGGAGCTGGAATTTCAATCCAGAAAGCATGTCTTCTTAATGACTTTGCTGTACTGCCTCCCTGACAGAAGCGAGTGGCCCACTCCCATGGTTTGAGGGGTACCATTTTGTCCTCACTCACTGTCTCAGAATATCTCCCTCAGTTCTATTACATTTGCCATGTCTCTTAGGGTTTAGAAATTCCTGCTTGCAGTCACTAAAATAGTGGAAGACATGGTAACCTTGGAAGAGCCTTATGCCTTTCCCGATTAGACCTTTAGTCCTAAGCAGCTGCAAAATGAGCTTGGTGAGTTCACTCTTAGGAGGTAATGAGAAGTGGCAAAAGTAGTGAAGGGATTCAGGGTTAACCTCAAATTTAGGCAGATTAAGAAACAAATCCATGGTGTATTTTACTGAGAAGTCTCAGGAAAGAAACTTTCTACCCCAATAGCTATCATTCCACCATTATGCTTCTAGAGCAGTGCTAAGTCACAGAACCTGATGTGATGAGTAAAATGTTCTCTACCTGATGACCAATTTGGTATGTAGATGCTAGACACACATGGCTGTTGAGTACTTGAAATTTGGATCGTGTGACTGAAGAACTAATTTTTAAATTTAAATTTAAATTTAAATTTAAATTGCTACATATTACTAGTTGCTATCATAATGGACAGGGCAGTTCTTGAGGCCTCTTTTAGCATGTATATCTCACTGGGAGGTTCAGACCTTAAGCAGTTATGTGCCAAAACCTTTGTTTAGGGAGTGGAAACTGGAGACAAGGGGGCCAGGCAGATACATTCCATTCAGCCACCATGAGGCTTTAGTTTAGAATCTTTAATCCAAATGCTTCCCCCTGGTTTTACTCCAGGGATGATACGTACAATTCGCCACCTCTGAAGGCATGTGTAGTTGTGACTACAGCTTTGGTAAAAGTCCTTCAATGGTTCTCAACCTTATTTCGTTTGCTCCTTACAGAAGCCTCAAGGTGGAGATAAAGTCGAGATTATATCCACTTTATGGGTAAGAGACTGAAGGTTTACAGAAACCTCCATAAAGGGTCATTCTCCAAAGCCAGCTCTGCCCTTTCTGTCTCATTTAAGTGGACCCTGGAAGCACGCGCTTGCCTCAGGGGCTGACGTGGCTCTGCGCTGTTCCAGCAGCCCTCGGAGCGCCTCTTCCCTGGCATTCTATTCTTGTTCTCATTCAGACATCATCTTGATTCATTTTTAATGCAGCCCAGCTGCTGTCCTCGAACTCACTTAATACACCACTTCCACTCACCCGTGTGCCTGCCTGCCTAAGATTCCAGCCTCTGTTGTGCTTGCAACAAAGTCCAACCACACACAGGGTCCATCAGCAGATTCAACTGGATGAACGGGGAGGGAAAAAATATCAACCCTCCAACTCTACCACCAACTGAAGCTTGCGTCCCAGGACTCCTCTCCACACCAAACCTGATCCTAGCCCCATCCCCGTTTTCCATTGGCATCATACTGCTTATCTACTAGCTTCTGGAATTTAACACCTGCTTGACCCATGCCCCCTTCCTGAATGACAGCCTCTGCCCCTCTCAGCCACCCATCGGGCCCACTCAAGTTTCCTGTCTGCCTGACCGCTGCAGCCCACACCGAACTCTGCCTGCCCACCCGCTCACCGCCTATCCGCCGCTTACTTCCCCTTTTCCATGGCTTGGTGTTTACAAGACTGTAGAACAGGAAAGAGTCCTGCCTGTTCACAAAAGGACATCCAACCTGTTGGAAAGTGTCATGAGAGCTTATTTGAGCCAAATTTCGAGGACATGCCCAGAAGCAAAATCTCAAAGGATTGAGAAAATGCTCTGGAAAACGGCAGTTTGGCAGCTCACTTTATATATCAGAATAAAAGCAGGAGCCTTAAGGAAGGTTACTTGAAATCTCCTGGTGGTATAGGTTAAGGAGGCCAGAGAAAGCAAAGGAGGGAAATCTTTAGGACTGGATAAAAAGTGAGAAGGAGAAACACGTATTTTTACCTTGGTGAGTACAGGATAGTTAACAATGAACATTTACAGCATAGAGAAGGCAGGCAGGGAGCAAGGTAACAATGAGGGGTTCTGTGGCCTCACGCTCCGGCGGTCCTGTGCTCTGGTGCCAGCCTGCAGTTGTGCTTTCGAGGGGTCTATAAAGGAAAATTACTCTGACATTTCAAACATGTTGTCCTAGATGCATAAAAACAGTGAACAAGACTCACTTGAGGTGAAGATTGACCTTTGCTAAGGAAGCTATAGGCCTGGGCTGTAACTACCATGGTCTGCCCAGTTAGGATCAGACCATCCTGTGTTAGGTTACTTTTGGCCACTGAGCTTGTCAGGCCTGCCATGTGCCCCCCACTGCCCCCCACAGCTTGTCAGGGTGATTACATAGCCCCTTTTTTCTTCACACTGCAATTAGGAGGTGTGGGTTGTATGACCTTGGGCAAGTAATTTAAACTCCTGGACTCTCAGTTTCCGAAATTGGGATTTTTTAGGGGTTGGACCAGATTAGGGATATTTTAATTGTTTTTCCTAGGAGGGTCCCTCAGAGGCTCTGAATTGAAGCCTCAGGATTTCCCCTCCCACTTTTGACCAGAGAACCCACCTTGATCTGATTAATGGACCAGGCTTCTCAAATGCTGCTGAGAGAGACAGACAGACAGACAGACAGACAGACAGACATAGACAGAGGGACAGAGAGAGGAAACTGAATTATTTATAATTAGATGATCCAAAGAAGCTCTTACAGCTCCAACATGGTGGAGTCAAAGTCTTTTCTCCCCAGTGGGTTATAGGCCCCTTGGGCAGTTTGTGTGTAGGCCATGCAAGAGGAGCCCAGTCAATGCCTGTGGAATGAAGGAAGGAACAATGGATACTCTCTTGTTCTCTCTGTGATGTTCCACAGGTATGTCCTCTCACCAGCCAGGCCTCATTCTTGCACTCCTGTGCCTTCTCCAGAGAGCTCCTAGCACAGGGCCTGTAGTCTGGCCTCAGACCCTCTTCCTAATTGAAAGATCTAGCGGAGAAGGAGTGAGGGAAGGACCTCTGGGAGGAAGTCTGTAAAGCTGACTGTCAAGTATAATAAAAGAAATGCTGAGGTCTGTGTGTGAGTTTGCTTCCTTTACTACCTCCATGATCTCTGACAGGGGACCTAAGTCCCTCTGAATCCAGGTAATAATGCTTATGACTTGTTTATTATTTTGAAGCCAAACCTTATACTTAGCCCTTTCCCTCTCACCCTGAAACATTGTGCTCTCCCCAGTGTGGACAGATGTATTCATTGTTTCTTCAGAGTCCACTCAGCCTAAGGTGGAATCCATAAATGAAAGTCTCAGAGTTGACTCATGAGACGTGAAGGGGAACAGTTTGCTACCCTAAAATAGGCCTCTTGGGTATACTTATTATTTTAAGCTGATTAATTTTAAGAAATAGCAGACAGGGGAGAAGCTCTGTAAACCCAGTAGAAGTTACCCTTTGTAAAGGACATTTACATTTGTAAGGGAAATACCCATCTGCAAGGGTGTTTCCCTCACTACCAGGCCTACCTCCACTATCAGTGGAAAAGGTTTGGGCTTAAATCTTCATAACAATCTCATCCTTGTTTTCTGTGCTTTCCCTGGTACCCCATAACTGAGTCTTCACCCCTATCATCATCTTTTTTCTTTAGAAGATGGTATTTAAGGTGATGGCTTCTACCATTTTGGTGAGTTACCCAGTGTTCCGGGTTCTCTCTCATGTATACAGGAGGTATATATGTTATGAAACTTTAATTTGTTTTTCTCCTACTAGTCTGTTTCATGTTAATTTGATTATTAGTCTAGCCAGAAAAACCCTGAAGGGTAGAGGATTATTTTCCCTTTCCAACAAAAGCAATAGCTTGCTAATATTCCAAAACCCACACAGTTAAGATGGATCTTATAAAAACCACCACAGAGTGGCAGAGGCCAGAACTGGCCCAGGAAGGAGGGGAAAGAAAAGAGGTGGTTCACAGAGGGGAGCCATGGACTCTCTAGTCTGTGATCAGCCCACAGCACATGGTACAAAGCCTCTTGGCCTCAGAGGGGTCTTCCCGTCTCCCATATCGCATGTCTACAGGTGGTGACTGGTGGAGGCTGGGCACACAAAATAATAAAGTCAGAGAGGTTTGTCCTTCACATCACACCTCTTCTTTCTGTGCTATCTTCCATCTTTCCCATCTTCTTCAGATGCCCATAGTCTCTGGAACAGGAAAGAAGGACTCCAAGGACAAGAAAGAAAGAGTAGATTGGGGTAACAGTCCCTCCTGGGGACTGAGGAGGGTGCTGCATCTCTAGGAGATCTTAGAGAAGGAATTCCCAAACAAGAGGCCACGTGTGACCCACAGATGTTTGTAGGGTTGGTCAACATCATGATAACCTCAAGAGTTTTGTAAAATGAAAAAAAAATTAATCGTTGGTATTTAAAAACAAGATTCTATATAAAAATTAGATTTCTGGCTTCTTTTGGGAAACTGCAAGAACTGGAAGTATTCGTCGCACATTCCTGCTGGCTAAGAATTCGTTGAACTGAGCAGCTACTGGCCTCTTTAAAGGAAACATTTACTCCCTGGCTTGCCACAGTCCCTACCACTCCCAACAGTTCCCTATTTTTACATCTGGCCTCCTTCTCCCATTTATGTCACTGCCTGGCCCCTGTAGCATCTGAGCTTGTGACCTTTGACTTCATCCAAAGAAGTTACACGGTAATAGTAGGAGCACAGAGAACTATGAAGGTAATATTTCGGGCAGAGAACTATCTCCTTGCTGTGAACACCATCCTCTTGGAGAGGCCGCCCCTCCAGAAAAATGTGAATCCTGCCACAGAGTCCCAGATTACAAAGCATTAGATTACTTAAGGATTTGAAATAAAGTTTGTAAAGACCTGCTCAACTCTCTGCCCCCACAGCCTGCCCCCTCGGGCGTCAACATCTGCCCACTTCATCATCATCACCAGCGCGTTCAGGCCCTAATTGCTCATTCTCCGTGCCTCAGGAGAGAGTCAACTTTGTGCCTAGGCCTGGATTGCCCTTGCAGTCCATTCCATTATTAAGGCTCTTGGCTTTATGCCTGCTGACTACCGTGTTGCCCGAGTGCCTCACTTGGTTTCCTATCAGCCAGCAATAGTATGGGAGCTGTGGTGCCCTCCATGCAAGGTCTTTGCAGCTGAGTGCTGTCCCTGGAACATCAGCTGCTGTGGCTGCCAGACTCCATAAGATGCAGGGCTTTCCTCTTCCACCTCTGCTATCATGGAGGCTCACCTGCTCCTGACCCCTTAGGACAGGCCTCATCCTATTGCTTACCTGCGCTTGTGTAGGATGCTTCCAGCACAGACAAAGCTTGCCCGGGGAGTGGCGTTTAGTTGGGATTTCAGCCCCCACTGCCTCCTCAGCCAGGCACCTCTGTTCACAATGCACAATGATTCTGAGTAGTTTCCCCTGGGCCCTGAGTCCAGCCACGCTTCTTCGGCCTCATCCTCCCACGGATCCAGCTTCTTTTCTGATGTCTGTCCCCCAGGTTCCCAGCATTTTCTCTTCCTCTTCATCTGACACCCCATTTTGGGGAAATGGGATTAATATAGTAATGAACATATTGAGGTTCTGTCTCAGGTGATACTAAGTATTGCACATGTGTTGTTATATTTAATTCTTACAACCACCATGCAAGGTAGAACTGCTGTTCCCATTTTCCAGATAAGGAAACTGAGAAATAAAGAGACCAAGGAATTTTCCCAAGGCTCGCCACTAATGAGTGACAAAACTACAATTCAAACCTAGCTCTGTCTTTTGCCAAAGCTTGAGCTTTTAACCACTCAGCTCTGTCTCCCAAATCAAGGAAAGCTAGAAAGGAGGCTCAGAGAAGCCAACAATTTGTCTAGTATCACATGACCCATTCGTGGTAGAGCTCGAATTTGAACCACATGAGTCTTCTGTCACCAAGCCCAAATCTCTTCTATCTGGTGCCCATACTCTTAGGCTGCCTCTGTCACTGCTCTGTTTGCCTCTCAGCTGCAGGCATATAATAGGGCGCACAGAAGGTGCTCAGGACATTCTTGCAGACTGAAGGACTTACCTCCTCCAATTTGGCATGCCACTTGGAGTTGTTTTCTTATACACTCTTTCCAAATTGCTTTGATATCAGCCAGATTGGCCTTGTCCACAGACAGGTTAGATCTTATTTCAACCCCCGTCCTCCCACACCTGAGGACTTGGAATTCCACCATGGAATGTACTTGTCCTAGCAGGGAGATAGAGACCTGGCACAGCAGGTTGTGGAGACAAATGTCACTTAGAGTGGTTTTCCAGCCATCGGAACCTCTTGATCCTGCTTCCTTGAACATTGTATCTCTGGGTTTAACCTTGTCTTTGGGCCCTATAGTTCCCTGGTCCCCTCGTCTCAGTAGGGGAGGTTAGCTCAGACACCCCTGGAGAGAACCCTAGGTTCTGGGAAGGGCCAGCTAGGATAGGGCCAGCGGAAATGCCGCCTTTGTACAGCAATGCTTCACACCTGTCCCCTTTGGGCAGTCCTAGGCCTGGGCACGGCCCCTGGGAACAGTCCTGCCAAGTAGCTCGGCTTGTTAGCAGCTCTAATGGACAGTAAACCATGTGTGAGCCTGTAAGAGCTTTGGATGGATCCTCAGCCTGCCTGGTGAAAATAGGTTTCTTAGAGGCTTGTACCAGACTTAGTTTCTGGCAGCCTGGTTGGGATTAAGGACTTTCCAGAACCTTCACTCAATTCAATTTAAATGAGTAAGGATTTACTTAGACTCTCCTAGTGCCAGCACTGTTTCTGGAGACCCGTGTAGGAGACTTCATCACCCTCTTCTCGTTCTGATCCTTTTTTAATATCCTGATAGCAGCTGAATTTCCTTAAAGCCAGCACTGCATCGTGTTTCAAGGCTTTGGAGTAAGACAGATTTGAGTTCAAGTTCCTCTGCCACTCACTGGTTGCATGACATTCACCATCACTAAGCTTCAGTTTCTCCCTCTGTAAAACATCAACCTCGTAGGGCTGTACATGAGAATCAAATGAAATTGTACATGAGCTTAGACCAGGGTCCCTCACCTGGAAGGCCATGATCAGTCACTGGTAGCAATCAAACCAATAAGCAAATAAAACCATCAAGGCTCCCTGCTTTCATCAAACATTCCTTTGTCAGACACCTCCCATATTCCCTACCACCCATCGGACAAAGTACTGCCTTCTTCACCTGGCACTCAAGGCCTTCCTCGTAGGGCCACCTTTCTAGTGCTTAATAACCACATGTGCTTATGGCTGCCGTATTGGACAGCACAGAAAAGAACATTTCCATTGTTGCAGAAAACTCGTTGGGCAGTTTCAGGTGATACTATAGTTTACTCACTAGCCTGAGCCTCTTTTCTTGGAGCAGTTTTCAACATGGGTATGAGATAAGGATAATCAGCATGAGGGTCCTAGAAGGAGGGGAATGGCCACCACCAGGCCAGGGAAAGGAATAAACAGAGCTCAGGGAACTGAGGTCAGACCGTAAGAGTAGTTGTCAACACCCCTGTCCCCAACACTTTTCATCTTTTTTCCCATTTTGGCCTTAGCCTTCTAGGGGTGCCATTGGAGGGTAACAAGATAGGGGGCTTGGACTTTGTGGGTCTTGGTAATTTACTGCGTGTGACCTTTCTCTTACCTGTTTAATTATTCCTACTTCTCCGGCTGTTGGGAATGGTCAACAATTAACACCCTACCCCATCTTGGCACATTGGGAGAATTTAGCAAATGATTGAAGGACATGCCCCGCCCCCCAAAAAAAGGTTGGGGGAAAATGGATGAAAGAAGATTGACCATGAGGTGATCATTTCTGAAGCTGGGCTATAGTAATATGAGGGTTCATTATTCTATTCTCTCTCTCTATATATATATACTTGAAATTTTTCATTAAAAAATCATTTAAAAACTAAGAGCATACTCCCACTAGAAGTTATTACATCCTAGCAGACCACTTGCCCCCAGACTTGCAAGGAATTCTTTCTCTAACACAAGGGGCACCTGTTGCAATGAGCTGGGAGGGGAGTACGGAGTGCGGGGAGGGGCAGCAGGTGACTGTTCATCCCGAATGTTTCCATTCTGGTATCTTGTTTATTTTATAGGGAACCTGAGCCTGTGGCCTCTCAGGTGTCGGTTCTGATTCCCCATGAAAGGATCTGAGGCGTGGGCCCTGGTGTCCTGGTGCCCTGGCCCTTGGCCAGGTTTTCCAGTTGCTTCTAGGCCTCAACTTTGGCTGCGGTGGACTGAGAGCTTCCCTCTCATGGGTGGGGAGCCATCCAGGTGTTCCCCACTTCTTTCCCTGCCCAGCCTGCACCTTCCTTGTTTTCTTCCTCTGCACTGCCCCTGCTCCCAACCCCCTGCTGCCTGCGAACACCTCACTGTTCTGGCCTCTCATGGCCTCTTCGCTTTCATAGCCTTCTCTTACTACCTGGGCTATAGGGGGTCCTCTGAGGAACTAGGAAATCCTTGGGGATCACTCCTTTGAGACCCTCTGCTGTGCCTTATTTTGGTCTAATTATTTCAGGGCCCAGTCTGGTCTCTCTGGCTATAAGGCCAGTCCCAGGGGGTTGAACTCTGTTGTCTTCTGTTTATTTCCACAGACACCTACCATAAGGCTGGGTACACACAGAGGAAGAATGAATGAACGAATGAATGAATGAGTCTGACAGGTGGCGAGCCCCTCGTTTTTCTACCTGCCACCTTCTATCCCCATCAGGGGATCGGAGCCCAGATAAGAGCATGAGGGATGGCCTTCCATCCTAATTCAACCAGGCAAGGGACTCCAGGTAGGAATCAGCCACAGCGACACTGTCACACTGTAATTCTGTCTGTCTGTCCATGTTGGGAGAGTGGTGACAGACTAAATGATTTCAGCCTGGGAAGGGTAGTGGGTACTCAGAGTCTCTCCGGAGGGATAATGAGAAAGAACTGGAAGAGAGAGAGGCAAGTGGGGGTGGAATAGCAAGAGAGGTGGGGGTTGGGAGGCGCAAGGAGCGGGGTGGACGAGAGGGTGAAAGGGGACACAAAGCTGGAGAAGCGATCCTTGCCTTGCACATCCCCCCCAGCCCTCTGATGTGGCTGTGCTGATACCCCCAGCACTAATTGCTTCAATTAATAATACTGCTCTATAAAATTTCAGCAGCTGAGCGCAAGTGCAAGGACAGATGACATAATGCATGAATAATGCAGGCAGGCGATCGAGTTGGGCTCCTGGGGAGCGCCGCTGGGGAGCCGCTGTGCAGGGCTCGCGGCCGCCGACTCTCCGGGCTGCGTCGAGAGCGTCCTTGGGCCTCTGCAGACCGCGGTGCTGCGGAGCTGCGGCCGCAGAGGCGGCGCCAGTGGACCGGAGGCTGGGGACAGTGTGGGGCTTCTCATAAACTACGGAAAGCGGTCCTCCCCCATTCTTTGATCTGGACAATTGATGTTTTTTTAGGTTTATGTAACTGCTGCGCCCGGTTTCAAAGTTGCTTCCCCCAAACCCCACCACCACCACCACCCACACTGCCGCTTCTCGGACCCCGCCCAGACTGGCAGCCCCTCCCCCACCTCCACCAATGGCTGAAGTTCCTGGGGCAGGTCTCCCGTTGTGTTTTTGTTTGTTTGTTTGTTTGTATCTCTGTCCCATTCTTCCCGTTTCTACATCTCTTGTCTGTCTCTCTGTCCCTGGATTCTTAAGAGCTCTTAGGGACGTAATAAACTCAGGACAAAGAACATGTCATCCAAAATACATTGAGCTGGTTTCTCTCAAGTCAGCATCAGTCTCACCTAAACCCTCCAAGTAAGTGTCCGCAGGGGCACCCAGTCTGTCCTCCAAACTGTGCCCAGGCCTGAGGCTGAGTGTGGAGCCAGGAACAAAGGAGCCAGCAGCAGGCACCCCAGCCCTGAAGCTGCAGGTCACTACATGGTTTTACAGATGCAAAGCCGATTCTGTCTCATTTGCCTGCAGAAAGTAGGCCTGGACCATCTTAAACAAACCTGCTCATTCATTCAAGGCTTCTCATTCTGGGGTCTAAGGAAATGTTTTAGAGAAGTGGTGCTTAATCTTTCGACTTCCTTGGGCCACATTGAAAGAAGGAAAACTGTCTTAGGCTACATATAAAATACACTAACACTAACGATAGCTGGTGAGCTGAAAAAATGGTCTGTGCATAATTTTCATAATGTTTTCAGAAAGTTTATGAATTTGTGTTGGTCTACATTCAAAGCCATCCTAGACTGCATGTGGCCCGCAGGCTATGGGTTGGGCAAGCTTGCCTTAGAGCATCCCAGAACTCGTGGACGTCATATACAATAACATACTTGTATAATAGTATGTATGCAATAGTCTTTATACATATGTGCGTTTGTCTGTTAAGAGCATTCACTGTATTCTCTGATTCTGTCATGCGTCTGTGACGGCCCCAAGGACCCTGAAGCACAGCTCTAACCTCCTTGGGCTGTCAGGCCCTTAGAGGGGCCCTTAGATAAATGAGGCACTTGGATGGATGCCTCTTTGCACCTCCACATCTGTGGCTCTAGATGAGTCCCTCTGTTTCTCATCCGGATTTCTGCAGTCAAAAATTCTGTTAAAAGGGGTCAAAGGCTAGAAATAAAGAAGGCAAGAAGAAGCCCAAATTCACCTAAGGCTCAAGTGAGAATGAAAACTCTTGCTTCACGTCTTGGCATCCAAGCACAGGCTGCTGCCTCTATTTCACAGTAGAATTGAAGTTTGTGTTTGCAACTCATAGTGTTCTCTAGAACAGCCTTCCTTTCCAAGAAAGGAAGGTAGGAGAAAACATATGCTGGACACGTTCTTTTTTGGGGGGTTGGGTGGGAGGGTAGTTTCATGGTTGGGAATCAAACCCAGGCCGCGGCATTGAGAGCATCAAAGCCGAGCCACTACACCACCAGGGAACTCCCATGGGCACTATGTATGAGGTTCTGTCCCAAACAGTCTGCTATGATTCTGATCACATCCTAAGGAAGCAGATCCTCTGTCTCACTTTACCGAGAAGGAGAATGAGACTCCAAGAGGTTAAGACACTCGAGTACCAGGGCCAAGATGTGAACCTAAATCTTTTTGCTACCAAAGTCCAGCTCTTCCTATTACACAGAATTGTCTGGGCTCTTGAGGGCAGTTTCTGGGTCCAAACCTGGCTAATTCCTACCTCCAAGTTTCCATTTCTCATTGTCCATTCCCTACCTACACAAGTCCTACCCTTCTTTAAAGACCTAACTTAAACCCTACTTCCTCTATCAAGTTTTTCTAGATAATTTCAGCACAGAATGACCTTTCTATACTGTTCTCTGTGAGAACATCCTTCCAACTTTCCTTTGCATGGCTGCCCTGACTCAGCTCAGACATCATATCACTTGGATTGGGCTCAGTGGCCTCACTCTGTGCTTCTGCAGTGCCCTGTGCATATCCAAATTGTCCAGTGGCATGTGTTTCCCCAACTAGAACTCAGAGTTTCCAGGGTAAGGACTGGGTCCCATCTATCTTGATACCTCTTAGAGTTCTAAGAGCATAGCCTAGTACAGAATGTACCCTCAGAAAACATTTGTTAAACTGCAATTTGGCACTGACTGGCTTATCATATAATCTAGCACGGACCCTATGTTCCATTTGACTGTATTGTATTTTACTGATTGTTTCATGTGTGCTAGTTTTGACTCCACATCTAGATTCCAAGTTCCTAGAGGTCAGGCCATATATTTTTTAGCAGTCCTTACATTTCTCAGAAACCCTCATAACACTTAACACAGCCGATTCCTAAATAAGCATTCGATAAGTGCTAAATTAATGAAGGGATGAATGCATAAGTGATAAAAAGTTAAAATTTTCCTTCTATTTCTCCAGTTGGGAAATTACAAATGACTCCTCTTGCTGCCAAAATCCTCGAGGGCAGGCCTTAGGAAGAAAGACTTTGAGAAAAGTGAAGGTCCATAGGGAATCCCTACCTGCCCAGTAGGGACCTGCTATCTTTATTGCCCAAGTTGGCTTCATCCTCCTGGCTAAGGAGACTAAAGGAGAGGAGATCCTGAGGGTTCGTAGGCACGTGGGGCCCTGAGCATCCCAGACTAGAGCCTCACCACTTCTTTCTCCCCGAGCTTGGCAGCTAAGTAACCCTCACGGATTATGGCCCCATAGCTCGGGCCCTTCTCTTCTCCTAACGCGGTGGCTTCCTCTGCCCCAGGAGACCGGGTGTGCTCCTGCTAATGATCTGCAAGTACTCTCTCCTGCTGGTCCAGACTCCCAGGAGGTCTTGAGAAAGGCAGAAGTCTGGAGAGATAACACAGGCTGCTTATGCATTCCTGAGGTCTAAACTCAGGAAATGTTGAGCAGACCTGTGCCTGAGTAGTTCAGACGACAGCCAGCAAGGTTTGCTGAGGATTTGCTAAGTGGGCTATTACAACTGGACCCGGGGAACAGGCAAGCAAGAGGAGCTGAGGAAGGAAGCATTGAGTCCCCTGTGATGTGTCCCCTTAAAAGTCTATCAACCAGGCCTATTTGCAGGTGGAAGTGAGGTTCTACCTGCTGCTGGATAGAGAGCTTGCTAAAGGGCCCAGCTTTGCAAACGGAACATGCCTGTGCTTGGATGTCAACTGACCCTGAGTGTGATTCAAGATGTTCATTATAGTTTCTGAGCCTCCATGTGTTGCAGAAGAGCAGGACCATCTTTGTAACAAAGGGGGCCCAGTACAAAATAAAATTGTGAGATCCCTTGTTCAAAAGTATTAAGGATTCCAAGACAGTAGCAGGAGAATATTAACCCAAGCACAGGGTCCATCCAGCAGTGTCCACCTATGGCTACACAGGTTGTGCCCATGCAGGCACCCTGCAGAGAGGTTGTTTGAGTGGGGTGTGAGTGGGGATGTAACAGGAAGAACCTGCACAAGCAAGTGCTCTCAATAACCACCAACCACATGTCTTAAAGGCAGGGATTTATCTTTCTTGATTCTCCTTCCTGGGATACAGAGGCTCTAACCACTGACCTGACAAAAGTGAGGGGAGTCTTTGTGTAGTTGGCCTTGGAATAGATATGACCTTCTTGTGTGTGGTGTGGACCCAGAATGAGGGAGGCTCCAGGACCTAGAGTCTAGCTTGGAGGTTACAAGGCCAAGACACCTCGAAGTGGCTGTTTGTCCCAATGCCTTTTGGTTTATGTTAAGACACCTAGGAGGCTCCCTTTAGAATGTAATGCACCTCAAAACCAAGGAAGAGATAAGACATCACTCTGTTAGTGAGTAAGAATCTATAGGATCTTTGGTAAATGAGCCTTCAAGGGAGGTAATTCAGAGCCAGTATGGGGTTTTTAAAAACATGTGGACAGCAAGGCTTTATTTAATTGGAAAAATATCCCCTAACTTAAATAGAAAGACTCAGTTTTGAAAAAGTGAAACATTTTTTTCTAAACAAATCTATTAATTCAATGTCATTCCAATCAAATATCAACAGGATTATTTTTGTTTTGAACTTGGCAAAAATGGCATTAAAATGGAATTGGAAAAATAAACACAGGAAGCGACCAGAAAAATTAACAAAAAAATTTTTTTAAAGAAGAGGATAGGACCTTAGATACTAAGACACATTTTCAAGGGTACCTAACGGAGCCCCTGGGACCTTCTTCAGCATGAGCAATTCCAGCAGATGCTCTTCTTTGCTCCTTAGCCCTGGCTGCTGAGCCCCTGGGCCATGGGTGGGAGGCTGTATTCCTCAGATCCTGGGCCACTTGGGCTTCTCTGCCTGGGTGCTGATCAGGCCACTCCAGTGAAGCGACTCCCCACTGCCTCCAGGTTGCACACAGACACGCAGGTGGCTTCAATTATTTCACTGTGTGCATTGGGGTTGGGAAGTGGGGCTTGTTGCAAAACCCTGGTCCTGCAGGCAAGACCGTAAAGAAGTTTGCACCATTTCCTGTTGCCTGGCCTTGCCTGTCACTTCTGAGGCTAGGGGGGCCATCAAGCCAAGGAAGGTATTAAACAGGAAAGCAGTTTGCCGCTCCAGGCACTTGCTGACAGGTTGAACTAGGCTCCTCTTGGATATCAGGGGTGGTAGACACATACTGGGCTAGCCAGGACCCTAGCATGGCATTTCTTCATTGCCCTGGCACTACCTGGGTCCTCCTGCTTTGTCTTCCTTGAGTGTGTCCACCAAAATTCAAAGCATTAATTTAAATGACAGGGAATAATTGGGGCCCACATTTGGTTTAGAGGAAAGGTGAATGAATTGAAACTGGATGTGATGGTTCTCTGCCTGTTGGTGGCTTGTCCTCCCTCATCCTTCTCTCCTAACCGCCCCTCCCCCCCATTTCCATAGCTAACAAGAATGAGGACTATTCTAGAAAGCAGTGGGGATCCAGACACGTGGGTATTCTTAGGCCCTTGCATCGCGTTCTTAGTAGCCCTGGGCTGCCTTCCCACAGAGGCTGCTTGTTTCACTTGCTTCTCTATGAATTGGACTTGGGGTGAAAACATTGCAGGGAGTATTGGAAGCAAATCCCACAGCAAGCAGTTTTCCCCCTTTCAGAAACCATTCTTTGTTTTCGCTAAACACTGGACATTCAAAGAAATTTTTCTTTTGTTTAAACAGAACAGAAATGGATTTCTAACCTTCTTTGTCTAAGTCTGACTCAGGACTAGTGAGTGGTCCTTGTCCTGGATGGAGTCATTGCAAGAGTCTGGGGGAAAAAAGCAAATTTGCCTCTGGTATGAGCCCGGCCCGCAGTGGGAGCTCGAGTGGGGTCTGGTGTGTTGACAATTGCTGCTTGAGACTTAGATTCGGCATCCCTGCAGACAGAGCCACTTCTTATTTAGATGCTGCAGCATGAAGGGAGAGGCTGCCAAGGCAGGATCCAGCAGGGGCTGGAGCTCAAGGCCCATCTGGTTCTTAATAGGGCCTTCGAATGGGCTGCAGAGAGGGCTTCCTGGGAGCCAAAAGAGCTGGGGGCCTCTGGCCCAGCACTGCACCCCTCCTCTTAGCCCCCGTTTGCTGCATTGCACCACTGATTCAGTGAAGACATCATCCTCATCTCTTTCCCAGAGCCGCTCGGTGCTCTGCTCTGACAATTAGACTGGCTGCTGCAGAGATGTGCTCATTCCCACCGACATATGGCTTTTTAAAGTGATAAATTGCATTAGTAAATTTCTTATTAACTCTGCTGTCAGAGGGGAGCTACTGCCACGGTAGCTTGCTGAGGCTGATGCATGACATCCTGGCCGTTAATTATCATGCCAAGGGCTAAAGGGACTCTGAGGTTGGTGGGTGGGTAGGTGGAGGGCCTGTTTTCTTCCTCCGCTCCCGTGGGAGGACAGGATAGGCTGGGGCTGGGTGTTGAGCTGTCTTAGATCTGCCTCTGCGGCCGGCTCTGTGCTTTGGGCTCCTGATCCTGCTGCAGAGGGCACAAAATGCTGAGATACTATCTGGGTTGTTTGGAGTTCGGTAATTCCTCAGACCTCCAGGTTTTGGCAGCTGGAAATCTGCACAACATCTCTTTTGGAGCTGCTTGTTGAAGGCAGAGCCTGGACTATGTCCCAGATAGGTGCTCTGGCCTCTCCTTGGAAGGTCAAGGCCACTGATCCTCCTCATTCCTGCTCCCCTCACTCCAGACAGCTGAAGAGTCAGTGCGGTCAACCCTGATTTCCATGGGCTCCGGATTTTGTTTCCAGGAGGAATTGCATAAAACTCAAACTTATTGGGGAGCAAAATGAGAGGACAAACATTTCAATTTCTTGTTTTACCTATTGTCCCAAACTAGTAACCATTTGGAGGGTCTCTGACTTTTTTTAGAATCATACAGAACAAATAGATCCTCTTCCCCAGGAGAAACAAATGTACATCCTCGCACCTGCACAGTTTCAGGTCCTTCCCAGATCCTCTGCAACCCACTTACAAAGCCACGTTTTTATAAGTACTGTTCCCAAGGTCCTGAGAGCAGTTGGTCCCTGAGAAGGACCAAGCTGCCCCCGGCCACAGGAAGCCAGTTAGCCTTCTCCTAGAGCAACAACAGAGCCAGCTCCCGAGGGCAACCCCGGGCACTGTTTGGATGAAGGCCATTAGATGCAATGATGTCATTTCTTAGGTTACATTGGACATGGTGAGAAATGGGCTCAGGGCAACAGTGACTTTGTGGCTAAGTCTGCATTAACTACTCCTTCTGAGAGACCAGTTCCTGTGGCTGGGAGGCTGCTGTGGTAACATTCTCCTATCCTGGCATGCTCCTGCTGAGAAGGGTGGTGGAGTAGGAGGAGCAAGGGGCAGAGACTGCGTAGAAAAAGAGAAGATTCTGAAATGAGTGCGGGGGAGGGTATGTATGTGTGTGTGTAGGTGGGGGAGAGGCAGAGAGAGAGAGAGAGACAGAGAGAGAGAGAGAGAAGGGGATGGGGAAGAGAGCTGAACTCATTATTTAGCCTAAGGTGGAATCTCAAAAAACTTGTGAGGATGGGTTTGCACTCTTTCACATATGTAGCCTCAAATTCTGCGTTATCTTGAGCTTTGGCTAGGAATACAGCTCTGCTCTGTGAAATCAAAATCACTCTCCTTTCTTGTCACTCTCAGAAGACTGGGCTTTAGGAAATGCCCCAGAAGGGGTGGAAGGTGTGGGAAGTGACTACCAACTTATTCTCCAGGACCCCAGGTTGTTTTCATGACTCCCTGAGGAAAGCAAGAGTGCAAAGATACTAATAAAACCAGATGCAGCCAGGGTTTTATTAGAGGAATGGAAGGCAATGACAAGCAGTCCAACATAGATTGCCTCCTTTTCTGAACTTGGGAGCATGTCTTGACTTTAGCCTAAATCGCCGTGCAGCTTCTGGACTGCAGCCAGCCCAGGGCCCATCCTCACCTGCCCCCTTCCCTCCTCCCTCGTCCCCTCAGGTCAGTGCAGTTAAGGGCTGGGCTCTTGCTCCAACCCAAGCCAAGCATCTGCCTGGTTTCCCCAGTCTCTTTCCAGGATAGCATGACTTGGGATCTAGCCATTCCCCAGGAGGTCATCTCATTGCCACGGAGGACACTCCCTGGGCTTTCTGGGTCCACACCACAGCCCTTTCTGCTTCTCCAGCAACATGGTCCAGAAACTGGAGCATGATAAGCCACCCTGCCAGCATCCCACTTGCTCCTCCCTCACTCAGGACAAACCGGTCTGGCCATGGAGAAAACAAAACAGAGACATGGAAAGGGCTTGAGATTCTCTGAGCTGGGGAAGAGATGACTCGGGCTGACTTGGCTTCTCTGAGGACCACTGGGCCTGGCTTTAAGCATGTCTTCTCCCTGCCCATGGAGGAATGGCCAAGATCGGGCCCTGAGCACAGGGGTCAGTTCAGAAGAAAAAGGACCCTGTTGGCTGCCAAGAGGATGAAATTCTGCAGTGACTCATCAGTGAAGGGAAAGGAACCCACCCCTGAAAATGTTCTTCAAACATCCACCTGCATGGCCTCAGCATTTCCTCTTTTCCAGCTCTGGGATTCAGGGGTGTTCCCTCTGGCTGCCCCACCCAGGCCTCTGGCTGGCTTAGCGTCCACTGGAGTCAGGTTGGGCTGTGGCTGAAGTCAGAGGCCCTTTCCCTGGGTCTTGGACAGGAGTAGCATCAGTGGTCCAGGAAAGGTAGAAGCATGGAATAATAGTTCTCTAGGAACGTAACTTATTTTCAAGAAGGGACTTGAAATGGGAAAAACTGAATAATCCCTGCCCCCAACTCCCTGTCCTGAGACCTCTGTACCCCATAACAACCACAGCTCCATGGAGAGGAGAGGAAACAATGAACTAAAGCAGCTTCCTTTCCCCTTGCCATCGCTCTCTGTTCCATCTACATGTTTTATTTTTGTCACAGCACCTATCACAATCTTTTATTTCTTTGTGTCTTTGTTAACTAGGTGTTGTCTGTCTCCCTCTGCCACCCTTCCTCTCTTCTCCATGGGCATAGGCCCTCGATGTGTTCATGGCCACATTGCCAGCACCTAGCACATTGCATGCTCATAGTAAAGATGTACAGTCAATATTTGTTGACATGATGAGGAATGCTTAGGATTTGACAAGGAGGCCAGGACAAGAGAAGCCATCAGGTTAGGAGGAAAAAAGAGGACATTTGCCCCGTCCTTTTCAATAGCCTTCAGAGGTTTTCCATGACCCAGTGGATAAAGTCTAAATTTGTTATCATGACAGGCAAAGCCCCAATCCACCTCCCAGGCTCATATCTTGCCAGTTCTCCTTCGTCCCTGTGATAGTTTAGTCTCTTCAAATTGCTCAATGTCCCCACATTCCCAAGTTCTTTCACATGTGTTCTTTTGCATATGGTCCCACCTGGATGCCTTTTACCTGTGCAGTTAGGAATTACAGTATCTACTTTTTACGGTGACAGAGAGGATGAGGTTGTACAGAACGAACTCCTAGCATGGTGCCTTGATGGAACTGAAGTCCTCAGGAAATGTTGCTGAGAATCCCTCCCCTTCCTCTCTGTCTGAGGAATGCATCTGTACAGGGGGCCTTCTCCTGTGAAACTTCAGGACCAGGGCGTTTTTCAGCCCCTAGGACCCCACAGAGCTTTGTTCTTCCCACAGTTAGAGACCTATAAGGGGGTCTGTGTCCCCAAGCTACCTCCCAGGGCAGAGGAGGCATCTGTGTCTTCTTTGTGCTTCATATGATGCTTGGCACACAGTAGGTGTTAAATGCGTGTCTGCTGAATAACTGGAAACGAGGTGGGTCTGGGACCTGTCATACAATGGGTTTACTCTCCTTCCCAGAACCAGAGCCTGTACACCCACTGACATCACTGGGAAGAATCTGCATCCTCCTAGGCTGGGAAACCTGGCCGGCGGGGGCATGAGGGGGAAGTGCCTCCCTCCTGCAGCCCAGTCAGCCATCTGGGTACACCCGGCATGAAATCAGAGCCCACATCCCAAGCACTGCGGCCACGTCCAATTTTCCGTCAATGAAATATTCAGCTGCTCCACAGCCCGGTCTGTCTGCTCTGTGTCTGACGGGGAGGGGCTCCTGCCTCCTCGGCGCCTGCCTCCCACACCTCCCTGCACGCACCACCCCTCAATCCCCACCCAGACCAGGCCTTTTGCTACCCTCCCTTAGTGCTCTTAGCCTCATTCCCTGCCCCCCACCCCAACTCAGGACTGCCCTTCCTCCTCCCCCTTGACTATTCAACTCCAACCCACCAGGGCCCACTCCTGTGAAGTCTTCATCAGAAGTGGTCTTTGTTTCCCTTGGATTCCAGACATGCATCCAAACAGGAAACCCATACTTCACAATCCCAGCCGGACAGGGTTAGTTCTTAACTGGACTCATCCTAGTTGGTATGGGATAAGGGACCTTTGACTGCTGGTTTGCTGCTGCTCCTGCTGCTGCTGCTGTAGATTTTTCTTCTGGAGATTGGAGTTGGGGCTGGGCGCTTAGTAGCAAGTAGGAATGGGAATTTCAATGAAAACTCGTGGAGGGCTTTTAGGGACTTCTGCCTGGCCTGGGCCCCTACAGCCTCCCCTCTTCAACCGAAGCCCATTCTCCAGTCTTGTCCCTCCTCCAGACCAGTCACTCTGCAGGAAGAGGGCAGGGGACCAGTTAGGGTCAACACAGCCTCCGGCACATGGTGACTGCTATTCAGTGTGGTGAGTTTGGGGATGTTGTGAGATTGCCAAGCGACACAGCATGAACTGAAAGCAGTGCACTGGCAGAGTTCTGGGAAGAAAGGGCATGAGTGTGGGGCCCCTTGACCCGCACTATAGAATCAGAGCTGCAGAGCCTTGCTTTATGCATTTTGAAATTACGTGTGAATAAGATGTTTGAAATCAAGTCTAATTTCACATACCATTCAAATGATTTTGATCAAATGGTTCCCACAAGGCAGCACTGGCTGGCCCATTGCCAGCAGAATGGTTTATGGAAAATGAGCCTAGGATCTGGATTTGGGGTCAGACAGATGGGGCTTGAATCCAGGCTCTGCTCTTTGTTCATCTGAGTGACCCCAGGCCAGACCCTTACCTTCCTGAGCATGTTAAGTGTGCGTGTGTATAATGAGTTTAGCTCCATGCATTTTCATTTTTTGAGCATTCTTCATGTGCTAACCACTATGTCAAGTATTTTATCCTCTGTACCTTCCGTTCAGTTAGTCCTCACAACAACTCTGAGAGGAAAATATTATTATCCCCATTTTTGAAACAAAGATTTGTTTTGCAAACAGGTTTAATAGAGAGTTTAAGTAACTTGCCCTAAAATGCATTTATTAAAGGGCAGATCTGGGATTCCATGTCAGGGTTCCTAAAACATTTTGAGATTTTGCATTCCTGGGAAATGGTAATAAAAATAGCTCCCTCAGCAGTGTTTGAGAAGTAAATGTGATCATCTATATGAAAGTCATGAAGTATTATTTTCAGAAAAAGAAAACTCAGTTCTTGCTCTCAAACACTTTAAAATCTGAATTGATCAATAAGAGCTACACAGTGCTTGGTTAAATGAAACCAAGCATCAGAATGCATAGTGCACACTTTAACTAAGTGACCAAACTTAGTTAGCATCATCACTCATGGGACAGACAGACATAACGTGCCTCCCTACATGATGGCATGCCACAAGAATGACACAGGATCACCATTGTGGTATATTCTTGCTCAGAAATATTTAGCCTGAATAAAATCACATTCAGATTGTGGGGCATTTTATAAGGTAACTCATCTGGACTCTTCAAAAATGCCAATGTCATAAAGAAAGAAATCAGGGGGACTGTTCCAGATTAAAGGAAACAAAAGAGACATGACAATTAAGTATACTGTGAGTCTTTATTGTCTACTGGATGTTTTTTTAATCATATAGGATATTTTGGGGAGAATCTGGGAAATTTAAATGCCTCAATAAGTTAGCTATTATTATTGTATCAATGTTAAATTTTTTAGGTACGATAATGCTCTTGTGGTTATAGGAGGAATTATAGGAGGAATGTCCTGGTTCTTAAATATTTGGGGTAAAGGGTCATGATATCTGTGACTTTCAAATGTTTTTGCAAAAAGAAAGTGTATGTATATGTATATATGTGTATATATAATATAATATATAAATATATGTATATTTATATAAAGAGAGAAAAGAAAGAAAATGGCAAACTGTCAACACTTGGTAAATCTGGATAAAAAATTTGAAGATATTTGCTTTATTGCACTTCACGGATGTTGGCATTTTTACAAATTAAAAGCAAGACCCTCCATCACCAAAAGGATTTGACTTGTTTCATTGAAATACTTGCTTTATTGCGGGTCTGGAACCAAACCCGTGATATCTGAGGTACGTCTGTATAGGTTTTTCTGTACTATACTTTCAACTTTTCTCTCGGTCTGAAAATTTTCCAGTAAAAATTGAGAAGGTGAGCAAGAAGAGATTTAATAAAGGGGGTACGTAACTTGCCATAAAGCATATTTGTTAACGGTGGGTCTGGATTCACTGTATGTTACAGGGCTAAGGGGAGATTGCTATTTCAAGAAAACTAGAGTCGAAGGCTTTTATAATTTAAAAATATCCCTAGTAAATGTATTTCTTTGTTGGTTCCCCTTCTAATCAATAGAGGGTAGCTGAAGAAGGGGCCCCACATGGTCCCAGGGTCTGAGGCAGCTTCTCCACTCTTCTACAGGAATGAATTTAGTGGTTCAATGGGGCTGCTTTCCCTTTGGCTACGGTGTAGTCAAAACAATTCCCTGCCCAGGCCTCCAGGTTCCTAGGAGACAAGGCTCAACATCTTTGCAGAAGCTGGGAGCCCTCTGTGGCCCTGTGGTTTCCATGGTGCAAACAAAGCCCAGCTTTACCCACAGGAACGACAAAGAAGGAGAGGACCTTTAGCAAATGTGCTTGTGGGTCACCATCACAGTCACCAGAGTGCTTGTTTAAATGCCCCATAACTGCTAAGGTTGGGGCCTGGGAAACACTGTAGTACACCTAAATTTGAAAACCAACAGTCTAGGCTAAAATCCAAACCTCTGAAGCTGGCATTCAAGGCCTTAGGAAGCTTGGTTTCTCTTTCTCCCCAGCATGTGCCTTCCTCTCCAGCCAGGCTGAAGCTTCCATAAGCTGCCCTGCAGCCTGGGCCTTTGCTCATTCCCACTCTTCCCTGGAGTCTTTCCTCTCTCTCCTGAATCCACTGGATGCCAACTCAGCTTCAAGACCAAATTCAAGTCCCACTTACTCCCTCGGAGTCTGTCCAATTACTCCGGCCCATGTCCCAAGGGTTGCTCCCTTTTCTCTGATTTTATTTAGTGTTAAACTGGAGGCACCTGATTTAACACTTTATGATACAGCCATCTACTATGATTTTTCACTTGCTTTGGATGAGTTAATGTCATTTTCCTGTCAACCTGTGAAGTTCTTACAGGCAGGAAGCACATCTTTTTCTCTTGCACTGTCCTCAGTACCTAGGACAAAGTTAAAGTTCCAGGTAGGTCCTCAGAACCAGGTTACTAATAACCAAATCCAGAGAGAAAGTGGAGAAGAATCAAGCAAAAGAGGGTGGAGGGAAGAGAGAAGAGGGAGAGGACTGGCTATGGCCATGGTGGCTTTAGTGCAGGCCATAGGACATTTCCCTTGAGCTTGGATTCCAGGCTCTGAGGCCGGGTATAATTAGGGTGATCCCTCCCCACCCAAAACTATTTGCATTCAGGGCTGGGCAGCTTCAGGGTCCCTGCCCCCGCATGACAATTTGCATCCACTAATTTACATAGAGGTAAAGGAGTTTCCTGAAAGAAGAAACAGAGGGGTGCTCCCTGGTCATACTCTTCCTTTGTCATTCAAAGTTACTTACCGTGAATCTGGGGCTGGAGGTGTGGACATGGACTCAGGTTGTAACGCGGTATGGCTGGCTGTGCCCCTGAGGAAGTGCTCAACTTAAGGGAGGGGAAGGAGTGTCTGGACTTTGCCCTGAGGCTGTCAGCAATGGTAGTTCTACAGCCCCGTGAATTCTTCCCCAGCCATCTGCCCAGCCACGCTAAAGCAGTGAGACCAGCTGTGGGGAGGGGGACACAAAGGATATTTGGTTGTAAATATTCTATAAATGCGGCCTCCCTTGTAGGCCCAGGAAGGCGAAGCCTGCCACATTTTTGCTGTTCCCAGATCCCCTTCTGCTGTTTCTTCTCCCCTGGCCACTGATTGGCAAACTCTTTGGGGAGCCTTGCTGGTTCTGAGGTGGAGGGAGACTCTGCTTGAAGGTCTTTGTGAACAGCTGTCTCCTGAGTCAAATAAGAAAGGTGAAGAAAGACAAGATCAGATTCAGGCCAAACGAAGGGCTTGAAATCACTTCTATACTTCCCTCTCTCCACATTTCACTGATAAGACTGGAAACCCTGACCACTCCCACTTCAGAGCTCCGTGACTTGAGTGGGTCCCCCTGGACAGGGTGGACTGAGAGCATAGTAGGCGGAGGGACAGCTCAGAGCCCTCTGGGGTGCTTCTCAGCTAGGAGGTGCCTGTTCCAGTCCAGACAAAGGTTGTACTCAACAGTAATGGCCAAAACCAAGGGGACAGATGGAAGAAGAGCTGTAAAGACAGCGGTCATTGGAGAAGGAAGAAAAGGTCAGTGACCCTGTGAAATATAAGCACAGTTTGGACAGGGAGAGACAGGAACCACAGAGCAGGTTTCTAATGGAGGAGAAGTGAAAAGAGAAAAATCAATGATGCGGGAAGCTTCTCCCCACATCCTTCCAAGGGCTGCAGGGGGATGAGCTGGAGCTGGGAATATATTAGCTGCCTGATCATGTTACCAAGGGAGTTGAGGTATGTCCCAGGCCTGGCCAGAGGCCTCTCAAGAGATGGTAGATAATTACAGATGGGTCTCAGGGCAAGGGATGGAATATATGACCCCTTCAAGGTCTCCTTATCTGAACCAGAGCAGGTTATGGCAAGACAAAGAGAAGACAAGACAAAGAGAATTCAGGAGGCTATCACATAATGTGTTGCACGCTTCCTTTAGCTTTTGAGAAATCTCCTAATGAAAATCTTAAGTGCTTAAGGCCAGAATTAATTTGGGGATTTCACTTTTCTCCCACCCCACTCTGTGCTTTTATTTAAAATAATAATAAAAATTCCAATCTTCTGAAATCCTCAAGAGAGAAGCTTTACAGTCAACAAGAACAAAATTTAGCTTTCATTAGAAATGTCTGCATTTCTCTTTGGTTACGGGAGGGTAAGATTTGTTGGAATATTAATGTGGAGCATTAGATGAGGCTCTTAATTTGAAAGGAATGTGAGAATTAATGCTTGAGTTTAATCGGAGCCTGAATCATCACAGATAGATTTTTACCCTCTTCTCCTTAATCATTTTCACCCTAATTAATTCTTCTGTGGCTAAGTCTTGTTACATTAGATAGTCTGCTGATTATTTCCACAATCAAGAGACTGTGTATTCATGCATTTTTAATAAGGAAAGACTGCATCCTTTTTCATAAGTGATCCTGCTGGTTGGCAGTTGCAGCCGCTGAAATAATTATAGAGCGGATTACTTACTTTTACAGCATTGTTTGCTGTCATATTCATCCTAGGTGACAATTTGAAAGAGCTCTGGAGGCTGCCATAATCGGCAGAGGAGCTGGGTTTTTAATGTGGCAATTTTCAATGTCAAGTGTTGTTTATTCATAGGTCAATGCCTTTTTTAAAAAACATAATAAACACAGAGGTAATTTGGTCCTGCTGGCTGATGGAGCCATGCACTAAGACTCGAAGGCCATTCTAATTCTATGCTTAGTTTAAAACCTTGACTCATCAAAACACCTACTTCTGAAGCCTGCACAGTCCCTGGGCTGCCTTCAACTGTGTCTGGTCCAAATGTGGTTGCTCATGTCTGATTTTTACTTATGTGATGGAGTGCTCTTCTGTCAGACCCCGATGCCCCTGCAATCTAGAAGGCTTGAAGCAGGGGACACAGTAATTCCAATGCTTCAGCTGTTTTCTGTTGAGCACAAAGAAGAAGGAAAATTCACCTAAGGGAAAGGACGGATTTTTGTTTTGGGAAAAACATGGGGCTTTTTGGTTATGCAGAGGAAAGCTCAGAGCTGATTCTGGAGTGGACAGGTTGAGACAAGAGGCAACAAATGGCTGTGCACGAGAAGGCTGTCTTCTCAGTGGGCAGCAGCTACTACTGCTCCCAGCAGTCCTTCCAGTGTTCACGTGGTAGAGGAGAGGCTTTCCTCTTCTCTTCTGGGGGAAAGAGAGAGCTGGGGCCTGGACTCCAGGTAGGACAGTCTAGCTAAGGGCCCTCCTGTCTATGGGGATTAAGTTAGCTCTGTAGTCAAGTGGGGAGAAGGCAATCTGGGTACCCTAGGTCATGGGTCCATGAACTCCAGGAGCCTGTAGATAACCTCCAACTTAATGTTTTTCTTCTGTAATTGTAAGTCTCTTTTACCAACCCATGCCTAACGTAGTTTTGTTAACCTCACAGTCTTCAGAAAATAAGAGAAAGGCCTGTATCCATGCTTGGAGCAGAAGGGGGCAAAGGAATGTGATCTTCCTTTAGAACCTCCTCTAAAGCCTGTTCAAGGAAGCAGGGTGGTCCTGGAGACCAGGTTAGGGGCCTTGGATTGGCCCAGGGGAAAGAGGTGGTAGAGGCTCAGGCTGAGGCCTTGCTCAGGTGGGCAGGTGCAGAAGTGGAGTGAGATAAACTTCCTTCCCTGTATACTGGAGAGAGAGAGACCTTCAAAAGGAGAAACTGCAGCTTGCAAATGACACGGGCACGGGTTGTTGGCTAACGGCCATCTGGGTTGCCCTTAATACACACTGCAGTTGGCCAGAGTCTCAAAGGTTGTCCTGCCCTCCTTGTTCTCCACACCAGCTGTTCAGGGAAGGAGCCAAACTGTAGCAGCCTCCAGCTCATTTCCCAGGAATGCCACCGCCAGCTGCTCTGCAGAGCCAAGAGCCAGTAGCTAGAGTCATCATTGAAACTTAGGTCACTCTTCCCACCCCTACTGCAGATGAGGAAACAGGACAATTCTGGGGCAGTTCCTATCTATAGTTGAATGATCCAAAGGGGTGTCCTTAAGTTTACTAACGGAGTTGAGGTGATTGGAAGGGCAAGACCTGTGCAAGTGTTTGGCATTATGGAAAGTAAATAGCAAGCTGGCTAGATGTCCTGAGCCAGCCCTCAAACCCCTGTTTCACTGAAAGGGAACCTAGCCTCAAAGAGTTAATGTGACTTGTTCAAGGTCACTCTATTGATCAGGGACAGGTGTAGGATTTGAGTTTAAGGTTGCCCAACACCCTACTCAATGCTCTTTTTGGATCGCACATCTCTCAGGTGAATTACTTTTTTTTGCTAGAGAAAAGAAGGCTGGCTCAGGACATCCAGCCAGCTTGACATCTTTTATTGGCCTGACTTATCAGGTTTAGTTCTGCCAACTTCTGTCCTGGGTTTCATACTGGAGAGCCTTAGCCAGGGTGCAACGCCCCAGGGAGGTAAAAGCGTAACATGGAAGTGGGAGAGGGCAATGGCCCTCTGCTCCCTCAGAACTGCCAGGAACCTCCTGGGCTACGTGTAGGGTAGGATACTGATTTCATTTTTTCCTTTATGCTTTGTCCCCCACTCCTTTTCTTCATTTTCTGCCTTCCTTTAATGTTTTTAAGTCCCTCACCCACATCCTAACTACAGAGCTTACTGCAGAACACAAAATTAGACTAAAGGGGTTGGTGCGGGGGACCATTCAGTGGCTCTCAGAGCTGTTTGGGTCTGATGTACATCACTTCCATTGGGAAATGAAGACACATGGCCAACTCTGATATCAACGGGGGGCGGGGGGTTAATCTTCCCCCAGGGAGGAGCAGCTGGGAGGGGCTGTGTAGAGGTGGTAGCAAATATCTTTGAACAAATAATGCAATCTACCCATGGAGCAGTTTCCCATGCTGTGGCTTTAAATATCATAATATTTATGTAACAGACTTTCTATTGAAGATGTTGCTGCACATTAAATCTATATGACTCCAGTCTGTCTACCTCAATTTGGCTTATCGTTTGACATCCATATCAAGTCTCACCTCCTCCACGCAGCCTTCTTTACAGATCACAGCATTCATTGCCTCTACAGTTCATTCTGCCATTATTGGTAGCATTTTGCTGGCTGCTGTTCCGTATGTGTAAGCCCTATTTCCCCTAGCAGACTGGAAGTCTTGAGAATAAGGACTACGTTTTATATGAGGACAGGCTGCTAAATTTTGCCTCCATTGTAATACACACACACACACACACACACACACACACACACACACACAGTTACATTAGACGTATCTGGATATGACCAGTTCTGTGTAGTCACGTGGTATCTCCCCTCATCATTCCTGACCTTGCTCACACAGATGCTCACATTTTTCACTCAGTGCACACCGAAATGGAAGCGTGTTCAGACGTTCAGTTCAATCAGGGTGCTGTTATTGAATTCTTTCTTGCGGGGGGGGGAGGTGGTAGCTCCCTGGCTGGAAATCGAACCCAGGCCGCAGTGTTGAGAGCACCGAAGCCTTAGCCACTACACCATGTTATTGAATTCTTAAGAGCGGAAAAAGTTCCTCCAATTTTTTTTAGATTTTTGAAAAAGAAGGTGAGGACTCCTTAGAGAAGATCGTTACAGGTGATGAAACCTGGGTGCATCACTATGACCCCGAGAACAAAAGGCCGTCCATGGAATACTGCCATAAGGGATCACCTTCCCAGCTGAGGCCTGAGTTGTGAATTTTTTTCAGCTGATATGATCCCTTATGGTGGTTATGCCATGGACGGCCTTTTCTTCTCGGGGTCATGGTGATGGACCCAAGTTTCATCACCTGTAACGATCTTCTTTAAGGAGTCCTCACCTTCTTTTTCAAAAATCTGAAAAAACTGGAGGAACTTTTTCCGCTGTTAAGAGTTCAATAAACAACATGCTCTTTGAACTGAATGTCTGAACACTCTTCCATTTCAATGTGCACTAGGCGAAAAATGGAAGCATCTGTGTGTGCAATGTCAAAAATGATGGAGGGGAGATACCATGTGACTGCACAGAACTGGTTATATCCAGATATTTCTAATGTAACAACAACAACAAAAATTACAGTGGAGGCAAAATTTATCAGCCCACCCTCATGATCCACTGGGATCTCAATCTGTTCATGGAAGGTACTTCAGTTAATTCTTATGGAGTAAAGTTAAATACTTTAGTATGGAATTTTATTTTTAGGGAGAGGTCCTCCATGCTAATGTGACACCAGCACTATTTTGAAAGGTGGGGAAATTGAGGCTCTAAGAAGTTCATAGGACTGGTGCTCACTCACAATCAGGACTGGCCTTCCAACATCTAAGGGCACACCATGGCTGTTACCACCCTGGCTGCCTCTCACCCCTCCGTGCCATGCATGTCTAAGACACAGTTAATCTTTATAGATCATTTCTAACACCCATTTTCAGGTTTGCCTGTGATCTTTATACTGGAGGTAAGATAAATGGTGTCCACTGGAAGGTTGGCTGCTGGGGATATTGGGTTAAAGGAGCTAAGGAAGTAAATCACTTGGCGAGTACACTTAGGAAGGCCAAGATGTTAAACTCCAAGCCAACCAGGGTTTAATTTATTTGTTACTGAGGTCAATGCCATTTTTACTGCATGCTAATAAAAGCCTGAGCTCTGTTGCCAAGATTCAGCAGAAATCCTGGTTTTCATTTTTCCTTCCACCGGTGAGAAAATGGAGACTTGTCAGATTTGGGAAGGTCAGAAGAAAGGGAATAAAGGAGAAAATGCACAGTGTTTTCCCCCTCTTCTAATCTGCAATTTGGGGCCAACTTCCCTCCATGGATCACTAGTTGCTTTGGGTCAAAAAGTAGATAACTGAGAGTTTAGGCAGGTATCAATTGCAATAGAGGAGACCTCCCTACATCTAGAACCTTGATGTCCTTATCCTCACTCAGCCCAGACTTCTCTTGTCCATTCTCTCTGCCAACTCCACACATGCCTGGTTTACTTCAGACTATAAGTCCCTCAAAAAGCTCTTTTCCCTCCTGGAATTCCCTCTTCAGGTCTCACAGTCATGCCGTGTGCTGTGCCTGTTTCAACACCTTGTGTAAAGCCTACCTATTTCAGAAAGGGCGCCAGGCTTGCATTATCTGGATGCCATTACACAGAGGAGCATGGGATCTGCGTGACTTCAGCATGGCTCAGGAGAAAGACACCAGCCGGAGGGGTCAGGAGATGTGGGCTCGAGTCTTACTCTGACAGTTACTGGATGACAGCTGCTGGCTTTGGGTAAGTCGCTTAACCTCTCTGGGCTCAGTTTTCTTTATCAACAAGTATGATAAGAGTGCCTACCTTACTAACCTCATCTAGGGGTTTGGAAGAATCAAGAACGATGATGTGTTCACTCATTTAACAAATTCTTACGAGTATATACCCTTTGCTAGATCCCAGGGATATAGCTGTATATAACAGAAACCACGTCTCCACCTTTTTTAGTTTGCACTTCAGTAGGGGACATGGGCAATCAAATCATCAATGAAATAACCATCTATCCTTGTTACTTACTGCTGTGTAACAAATCACCTCAAAATTCAGTGGCTTAAAAACAATCATTTCATTATCATCTCTCTTAGCTAGGTGGTTCTTGCTCAGGGTTTCTCATGCAATGTCAGCCAGACAATGGCTGGACTTATAATTAGAGTAATTTTAAAGGCATCTTCATTCACATGTGTAGTCCTAGATCCTGGCTGTTGTCCGGAATCCCAACTGGACCTGTCAGCGGAAACTCCTACATATGATCTCTTTGTGTGACCTGGGCTTCCTCACAGCATGGCAGCTGGTTTCCAAACATAAGCATCCCAAGAGCAAGGCAGAAGTGCATGGTATTTTTATGACCTAGCCTTGAAAGTCATGGAGCTTCACTTTAGACATACTCTACTGATGAAGGCAGTCACAAAGGCCCATCTGGTTGCAAAGAAGGGGACATAGATCCCACCACTCAATGAGAGTAATGTCACATCATGCCATAAGAGCATGTTGGATTGGATAAACTGTAGCAGCTATCTTTGGAAAATACAACTTGCCACACTATGCAATTACATATAGGTTTTTAGATTTGTGCCTGGCAAATAGGAAATGGTCAGTAAGTGTTAGCTATTTGCATAGATGCTTTGAAGGAAACTCATGGTATCTGATGATTCCTAGAAAGGCCAAACCATTATGTAAATGTGAGGGATTGGCCTTTTCAGTCTATGTTCTATGTTTCTTTCTTCTTCTTTTTTTTTTTTGCCATTTTAACTGTAAGTTTCCCAGGAGCAGAGACCACTTCTCACTTTTCCTTGATTAGTTTACTCTTTGATTTCTCTCCCTCTAGTTGATTTATATAGGTAGGTACAAAGGAGATGTCAAGAACTGGGGAGTAAGTTTCACCTGTGAGAATGAAACTAGAAAACCAACACATAATGGATGGAATTGCGTGTGTGTGTGCGTGTGTGCACGCGTGCATGCGTGCGTGTGTGCATGCGTGCGTGCGTGTGTGGGGGGGTATTTTATTCATTTAGGCAGGTTCACAGCAAAATGGAGTTGAAAGTACAGAGTTTCCACATAAGCCCCCCCCCTCCCCCAACCTCCACCTATGGACCAGTGAGATACAGTTGTCACACCACCATCAACCAAAATCCACAGTTTACATTAGGTTTCATTCTTTTTGTTCTACATTTTATGGGTTTTGACAAATGACCTGTAACAATATGGAATCATACAGAGTAGGATCACTGCCCTAAAATCTTCTGTGCTCTGCCTATTCATCCCTCCCCACTCCATAGTTTGGCCTTTTCCAGAACATCATATACTTGGAATCATACAGTATGTAGTCATTTCAGATTGGCTTCTTTTACTTAGCAATATGCATTTAAGTTTCTTCCATGTCTTTTTATGGCTTGAAAGCTCTTTTCTTTTTAGTGCTGAATAGTATTCTGTTGTATGGCTGTGTCAGTTTATTTGCTTACAGGACAGCTTGGTTGCTTCCAAGTTGGGGCAATTATGAATGCAGCTGCTATAAAAATTTGTGTGCATGTTTCTGGTGAACATAAGTTTTCAACTCCTTTGGTTAAACACCAAGGAGCAACATTACCAAACTGTTTGATAAGAGTTTATTTAGTTCTGTAAGAAACTGCCACACTGTCCTCCAAAGTGGCTGTATCATTTTGCACTCCCACCAGCAATGAATGAGAGTGGCTGTTGTCCCACATCCTCACCAGCATTTAGTGCTGTCAGTGTTTTGGATTTTGGGCATTCTAATAAGTGTGCAGTATAATGAGATTACTCATTATTGTTTTAATTTGTAATTATTTCATGACATATGATATTGAGCATCTTTTCATATGCTTATTTGCCATCTGTATTTCCTGTGGTGAGGTATCTATCTTGTTTTTTGTTTGTTTTGTTTTGTTTTGTTTTGCCCAGTTTTAGAGTTGCTCATTTTCTGATTGTTGAGTTTTTAGAGTTCTTTGCATTTTTTGGTTAACACTCCTCTGTAGGTATATCTTTTGTAAATATTTTCTCCCATCTGTGGTTTGTCCTCTGATTCTCTTGATAGGTGTTTATTGTTTATCTCCCCAACTAGAATGTATATGTTCTATGAGATAAGAGATTGTGTTGTATTTAAAGCTACCTAATATATAGTAGGTATTTATTTAATATCAGAAAGAAAGAAAGAAAAAATATATAAATAATAAGCACTCTGATCTATATATATGTTATATTACTTTGATTGTTATTAGTCTATCTCTAGAAGACAATTCACTCTCAGCCTGTTGACCACATCGAATTTTGCAGCCTGATGAGGGAGAGATCAGACTTTGAAAATTCATCAAGCTACGCTATGGCCTTGGGAACCTTCTTGGGAACCAGTGGACCTCTTTCCTCAGCACCAGTCTCTCTTGCTACATATCTTTCTAACATTAGCAGATTGTATTTTCTACGAGTGTTGGTGGGCTTTTAAAACTGAGATCCTCTTCTGACTATTTTGCCTTCTATTATACAAAGGGGTATTTAGTCATATCCAGCTTTGCCAGTCCTGTGTCAAAGACTACTTAAGGTGCTGCCCCAAAGGGACCACTAGCCATTGGCCCTGTTCTGTGGGCTGTTTGCACGCAACTCACTTGGTGCCAGTAGCTTAGCTCTCTGCAGCTTCTGCCATTTTCCTCCCTCAGCCTCTGAACACTGCAAAGAGTTGGGCTGGGCTGTGAGAGTTAATCTGAGCCTGGAATTTGTGTTAACTGTATCACCCTCTCAGCAGTAGGTGTCACGTTATTACATGTTTACCTCCCAGGGACCCTTGCTCTCTTTGGAGCTAGGAAAACAGTGGCTAGACGGAAAGAAATGGGTGTGGTGGTAACGTTCTTGATAATGGCTAATTTTTAAAGTACTTACCATGTGCCAGGCACTATGCTAAGCACACTGCAAGTATTATCTCATTTAATTGTCAGAAAAACTCTATTAAGGTAGGCATATTATTACTATTATTCCTGTCACATTATGTCTTTATTTTCTACCCACACACTTTTATCCAGGTGCATCCACCTGTTACTCTCCCCTACAGCTTCTAGACTGGATACACCTGGAGAATGGGGTCAGGCTGGCAGAAGTTTGCTGCAAAACACTATTCCTTGGGGTGATGAGACTTCTTGGTATCCCAGTCAGACTTGAATTCTTGATGTCTCATCTACTTTCTTTCATTCACCCACCTGGATGCCAATGTACATTGAAATGCCTTGCATTTCCATCATCAGCTTTACAAACAATGATAAGGATAGCCAACATTTCTCATTCTTTAGCTACTGTTTCAAGTACTTTACAAATTCCAGATGACTTTGCCTTCACAACACTATTATTATCCCCATTTCACAGATGAAGAAAGCAAGGCATAGAGCGAACATATGATTTGGCCAAGGTCATACAGCTAGTGGTGAGTCATGCATGAAAAGAGCCTGAATCCAAAGTGAATCTTCCACAGCAGACATTCTAGTTGTGCTCTTCTATTGCCTATTGATGACAGGGGGTGAGTTTTTCCTTCTTTCTCCACCTTTACAAATAAACGTGTTATTAAATTCTAATTGATATCCAATTAACTGCACATATTTAAGAACACAATTTGATGAGTTCCGACGTATGTATACAGCCATAAACCATTGCTACAATCAAGATAATGAATACAGCTATCACTCCCCAAAGCTTCCTAGTGCCCCTTTGTAATCCATTCCTCACGCCCCTCACACCTACCCTGTTCCTAGGCAACCAATTATCTCCTTTCTGTCATTTTAGAGTAATTTGCACTTTCTGGACTGTTATGCATGGAAACAGATAGCATGTACTCTTTCTTTGTCTGACTCTTTTCAGAATAATTATTTTGAGGTTCATCCATGTTGATGCATAGATCCATAATTCATTACTTTTTATTGCTGAGTAGTTTTCCATGGTACCGAAATATTAAATTTGATTATCCATTCACCTCTTGGTGGACATTTGAATTGTTTCCAGCTTTTGGCTATTACAAATAGAACTGCTATGACTATTCAAGTGCAAGTCTTTTCATGAGCATACACTTTCATTGCCCTAGGGTAGATACCTACGTGTGGAAGGCCAGATCATTAATATTATGAGAAATGGCTAAACTATTGTTCAATATGGTTTTGCCATTTTACAGCACTACCAGCAGTATGTGACGAGTCCTGGTTGCCCCATTTCCTTGTAGCATTTTCATATTGTTAGTGTTTTAATTTTATCCATTCTAGTAGATATATAGTAGTTTTCATTGTGGTTTCAATTTGCATTTCCCCAATGACTAATTACTTAAATCATCTTTTCATGTGCTTATCTGCCATCTATCTACTTTGGTGAAATGTCTAATCAATATTTTTGCCCATTTAAAAAAGTTGGATTGTCTGTCTTATTATTATTAGGTTATAAGAATTCTTTATGTATTCTAGAACATGTCCTTGGTCAAATAAGGTTTTGCAATTTTTCATTTGTTTCACTTTGTCATTTTATAACAGTGTCTTTTGAAGCACAAAAGTTTTAAATTTTGAATTTTCTTTTATGGTTCATTTTTTTCCCCCTTGCAATTGCCTGGAGAGAAGGATTCTCTTTTATTTTTAATTTTTTTATTATTGTGATAAAATTAAACACATAACATAAAAGTTACCATTTTAACTATTTTTAAGTGTACAGTTCAGCATTAAGTACATTCATACTGTTATAGTTTGTAGTTCTGAAACCTTTTAAAGAATTTTTGGCAAATTTAAGGTCATTAAGATTTTCTCCTATGTTTTCTGTTAAAGGTTTTATAGTTTTAGCCCTTAAAAATCAAATTCAATTTAAATTTTGTGTATGGAATGGTCAAGGTTCATTTTTGCATATGGTTAAGAACTTGTTTCTGCACTATTTGTTGAAAAAATTATCTCTTTCCCAAAGAGTCACATTGACACTTTTGTCAAAAATCAAAAAAAAGTTTTAAACTGTTTTCCTGGTTTGTTTTCAACTCTAATTCCTGGCAGGTTGCCTTCTGATTTTCACATCCTATCTTCCTGGATCCCCCACTGGTCACTCTGCACTGGTCGGACTCCTGACCTTCCTTCCTTGCTGGTTGATAGATGATTGCTAGTGGTGTTTTTCAGGTTTGACCTAATCCCTTGCCTATCCCCTAATCTGCACTCAGCCTTGCTCCAGCCTTCCTCATCTGGTCTCTGTGCCCAGCTCCGGAGACCTGCTGTATGCCCACAGTCCTAATACAGTTGGAGTCCTGGAAGGCAAGAGCTGCAAGTGGCTCCTGCTCAGGGCCTAGGGGGCTCTAGCATAAGAAACTGTTCCAGCCAGTTACTAAGGCAACCCTGACACGGGAGACCAGAGATCCAGCTCTCAAGCAATGACACCAGACCTTCTCAAGATCTCACTCATCAGCCCAGTTGAAAACCCCAGTTAGATCAGAAATGAGATTTGGCAGAAAAAATATTGATGGATAAAACTGAATGAAGGAAACGCAGAGCCTAGCAGATCAGTGTTCTCCCACGAGGAAGGGAAACCTTGAAAGCATACCTATTCAAGGACAGCACTATGGAGTCCATATGTCCTTACCTAATTTAGAGGCAGATGGACCTCGATGGGTTATCTCTGCCTAATCAGCCATCATGTCTGAGTGACAAAACCTGGGAGAAGACTTAGAGTGACTTCCTTACACTGTTTAGACTATTTACCAATCTAGAAGACATCACTCTGTACCCATCCGGGTGGACCCAAGAAGTGTTGTTCTCAGCAGAGACTGTGTAGGTTGCCTCCCAGACTACATCCTGTTAGAACCTCAACACCACCTGCAGAAGGGGAGTATCTTCTGGAATGATTTTATTTTGAATTCAGCTGAAAGGAGGTACTGCACAGAACCTCCAAATCATAGCTGAGGCATTGTCATGTAAGAAAAATATTTTCCACGAAGAATAAAAAACCCCTGCAGTCAGCACATGTTCAGGGGAGCACTTGAGAGAGGCTGTATCCTAGCACAAATATCTCTTCATTCCTAAGAGGCTGGAAGGGCAGACACCATGAATGGGCATCTTGTCTTGCAGGGCCACTGGGCTCTGAGTTGTGTTTCCAGCCACTGGCCACACTTAGGCCCTTGTCTTTGCCAGCCAGTAGCTACAGTCTCAGAGGTGGTCCGACACAGGGACAGAGTTTTGTTTTAGTGTTGTTCTACCTGATTCATTCAGGGATGACCCAATTAACACCAAGTTCTAACCAAAGTCCCCACCACCCCTGGCAGGAAATAATACACCCACTTTCCTGGAAATGCACACACCCAGCTTCTCTTGTGGGCTGTGTCAAATGGACAGAGAGTTCCTGGATATGATGGCTGGGGAACTATAAGGAAGGAAGGAGGCATGGATTAGCGTCATCATATACTCATTAGCCACTTGGCCATGGGTCTTGACCTAGAAGAAATAGACCAAGTCTCATCTCTTTTCCAGGCCCACTTGGGAACAGAAGTGTTAGGTTCTGACCAGCGAAGAAGTTGCGTGAGACCAAAATTAGTCAAGAGATAAATTTAATGGTGTGTTTGAGCAGCAGGAAGTCAGGCAAGTGTACTAAAACCTCTCCGAGTAGAACAAGAGTTGAGTACTTATGAAGCAGTACAAACAAAGGTGGCCTGAGGCCAGGGGCTTAGCAGGGGGAGGTTTTCATTTGTTGTCCTTGGGCTTCCCACATCTTGCTCTTATAGTCCTTTGCAATCATGAGGTCCCACCTCCAACCTTCCATCTTGCAAGGGCCCTCTCTCCCATTATGCACCTGTGGCCTTGGACAATGGGGGAGGCAAAAATAGATAGGTAGTAAAGCAAAACAGGCAAAATAAATGGCTTCTCCTCCACCTTTTTCTTATGGCCTAACAAGAAGTAAATCAAAGAGGCTTATGCTAGAGCTTAAGTCTCACATTTCAGGACGTTAGGGACTTTCTTGTCTTCTTAGGCTATCGCTTCCCCAGCATAAGGGGCTATGAATACCAGGTGGGAGAAATCAGCTCTATGACTCTGGGCAGTGATGAGGGTGAGAAAAATGATAGAAAAATGCTTTCATGGTAAATAAAATCTTATTAAAAATGAAACATTTTAGGACCTACTTCCCACGTGCCCAAGTTTTTGGCAGACTCACTGGTAGACAGATTAAACTGAAGTTTTTGTGAGTTGAAATCCAAATGGGTTCTGGGATGAGCATATCCTGGAGTCAGAAATATCTACATTTAAATCCTATCCCTGCATCTATCATCTGAGTGAGTTTGGGAAGTCACTTAACCTTTGTTTCTTTGTCTATAAAGGGAGTAATACCCATCTCATTGGGTTGCTGTGAGGATTATTATTTTTTTCAAATAATACTTATGTTTAAGTGATTATTTACTGTGTGCTGGGCACTGTGCTAAACACTATACATGTATGAATATTAAATTAGTTCATCTGAACTCATTATTTAAATGGTATAATTTTTGCGAAGTGCCCGGTAGAGTGTAAACGACATAGTAGATGCTTGGGAAACAGTAGCTGCTGTTATTGTATTATTTCAGAGATACAAGGAAGGGCTGTTCTCCTCTTGCTTTCCTCTCCTGTTGACATCATATCTACACTAAGAAATGTGACTGAAAACCTAATTGTCTCCAGAAAAGAGGAAACACTGGCATTGAAATTAATCCCAAAGTGTAAATTAGTGATAACAGAACCCTTTCTGAGAGTAGGTTTTGGCAGTGGAAGGATGTGAGGAAGTGTGAAGAGGAAGGAGTAGGTAAACAAGATAAACACTGTTGTAACTCTGCTGGTACTGCCTAAACACCCACCTGCAATGGAGTTAGAAAGTTTCAAAGTGAGTTTTCACGGACCAATAGGGGACTTCCTTTACATTTGTTTTTTTTAAGTCTTGTTGAGTGGGATGAGGGAGGCGTTGTAGAGAGCCTAGCAGAATCCTATTTCAGCAGCATTGAATTTTGAGGAGCACCTGGGAGGAGGGAGATGGAAGTCTTTGTGTCTAGGGGAACCTCTGTCAGGGCTGCTGGGGCAATGAACAAACCCCATCTCAGAGAGGTCTCTGGACATTTCAGTCCAGACTCACTCACATCCTTCCACCTTGGGGCACTCTAGGGTAGGGAAACTGAGACTAACAGAATTATCCAGTAGTAGAGACCTGAAGACCTTCCAGTGGGTTTACAGCTATGGCAAGCTGTCCCCCAGGTGCTTGCCACAGGCCCCAAAGTCTGACCTTATAAAAATATCCTGGTTGTCTGTTTTCATAACTATAATGTGCTTCTTCCAGGAAGCAAACATCTTTGAGGGCAATTATAAAAAGCTTGTAGAATTCTCCAATGCAAGTATTGAAGCAAAGCAAAAACACTTCCGAGAAAGGGTTCTGGAGAATTTATGTAATGCATCTCCAAAGGTCTTATATGAAACCAAACCAATCAAAGCAAAACAAAACTCTTCCTGCCAGCTCTTTTCTCCTAAAGACCCACTTACACAAAGTTACAAATGGGGACTTTTCTGTATGAATATGCAGACGAGAAGGAAAAGCTTTAGAACTGGGCTCTCAACCAATGGATCTGGGATCTTAGTAATAGTAGACACCTCCTTCGGGGAAGACCCCCATTCCTGAAACAAATACCTCCAGCAGCCTTGACACAGGATGTAAATTTCAGTGAGAAAGCAACAAGCAGGATGACCTTGGGCCGCATGGCCGTCACTGCACAGAGCCACCCAGATGGATGTGGCAAGTACTTTACCTGAGTCAGATTGGGTGCTGTTATCAAAAGAAAGATGGGAAAATGGGTATTCAACAGAGAAAAACCACAGATCCTTTCACTTGATCCCAGCATAGAACATGTTAGGTGAAAAAAATGGAGATTTTGACTGGCCAGGAAATGGGCAGGGAAGGAAATTAGCTGGCTCCCTCTGAGTCGCGTTGAGAAAAGATTGCTGGCCTGGTCTGGGCTCTGCAGCTCACTAGCTGTGCTATTTCATGCCAGTGATGCACCTCTCTGTTCCCAGACTCATGTGAACCAGAGCAAAGGATGCAAACTATGTACCACCTTGATGTTTTCTCCTACTCCCACTTTCTCCAAAAAACCCACGTTAATGTGTGGCCTTATCCTGTGGAAACGTGCAATGTGCATTGGGCTTCGTGAAATTCTAAAGCCAGCTGAGGAGGGTTAGTGTGGTGTCAAAGAGGGGCTTGAAGCAGGGCGTGAGGAGGAGCACACTTTACAGGGCACCACACAGAGAACGCCGCATTTCACGGGCAGGATTAAGAGCATCTTCGTATACTCTCTCTACCTTTATTGAGACCCAAGAAACTGTCTTCTGAAAGGTCCGATCCACCCAGTGTTTTCAGGCTTCAAGATACCATTTGCTACATTGTCACCTTGAATTCCCTACTGGGGGTGCTGCACAGGCTGTAAATGTTAACGCAGCAAATTGCACCGGATTTCTCCCCAATCCTCACTGAGCACTTGGTTCTCTGAGCACCCCCTCCTCCCCAGCACTTATGCCCACTTACATTTCATACCATCCTATTTAGCACTTGATTACATATTGCCTTGAATTGTTCTCCAGCCCACTCTGATCAGAGCCTCCCCCTCCCAGCCCGCCTGCTCCTAAGCTGGGTTTTCACCCTCCTCAAAACCTACAGTCTCTTTCCCTTGCCATTTTCTGCCACTGCATCACCTCCCCCCAGCCCCCTTCTTGATTTCCTTCCCTATTCAGTCTCAGCCTCACCAGCCTTCTCACCACCCTCCTTTGCCTAAACCCTCCCTCCCCTCTGCCCTGTCCTGCTGCTGCTCCTGTCTGGTATTCCCCCAGCCTGACCAGGCCGGCTCTTCCCCCTCTCTGACTTTTGGGCTCCTGTGGTCCTGAGCTCTGCTGGAGAAAATCACAGCCCACGCAGATTGGCGCTTCCACAAAGTCATCATCTGCAGCCTCAGCGGGCTGCTGAGCAGCCTGGAAACCCTTGTGATCGCCCCTATCAGCACACTTGCCCTTTCCTCCTAGCAGCTCTTCCGAGCATTTCCCACCCCTTGAGCTTTGCTGAGAAAATAGGTGGCATCAGGTAGGAACTTAAACTCCTTTTGTACCCATTCCTCTGCCCCAGCAAAAACTGGATCTTCCTCTCTTTCATCATCCTCCACCTCGAGAGGCTGTGGGACCTCCTTACCTGGCCAAAGGTAACCCCTCCTGAGAGCTCTGCAGCCTTGGCACCTTCTTGGCTCCCTCAGTTTCTGCCTCTCTCCTTTACCTGCTCTCTCTCTATCTCATCTTGTGTTTTCCCGAGCACTTAAACATGTCCCCAGCCAAATTGCACGATAAAGTATGCTTGGTGAGGCCACAGCCTGCCATGACCATAAAAGTGAGAAAAGGCCATGAATGACCCCATGGTCAAGTACATGGCCACTTTCAGCCCATCTTACTTGACCTTGCTGAAGCTCTGACACTGTTGACTCTTCTCTTTATTGTCACCTCTGTCTTAATACACTGTTCTCCTGCCTCCCTCGTCACCTCCATTCCAATCTTGTTGTTCTCTGCTTCTCCTCCCAGCACTTTCCTGCTGAGGATCCTTCAGACACTGGTCATGGTCATAAGGGTGAAATTCAAGTTCCTTTGAAGAGCAGACAAGGGCCTTCTCCATTTGGCACCTGCCTCGTTTCCCTCCCCAGTGACATGGTTTATCCCCTCCTCCCTGGCCACATCCTCTCTCATCTTTATGCCGTTAGTGTACTGCTTTCCTGTCTGGAGTACCTGTTTTCCCTCCCTGAGAGAACTCCTATTCGTCCTTTAGGACCAGCCAGGTCCTGCCTCCTCCTTCAGTCGTCAGTCTTTCATGATCACACCTCATCTAAATTCCCCAAACACCGGGAGCATGTCTTATTCTTGCCACTTATCACATTATATTGAAATCATGGGTCTGCTCCACTAATCTTAGCCCCCATGTGCATGATGCCTGGCACAGCTTGGCACATAATAAATGCTCAATTCATTCATGTTTGCAGAACGAGTGAATGACAATGTATTAGTTATTATTCCTAACTAGGCTACTAGAGCATGGCATAGTGAATGTGATCAGTCCTCTCAGAACATTTTTATGTGGTAGAGATATAGTTTACTGTGGTAAAACACACTTAACCAAAAATGTGAGTGTATAACTCAGTGACACTTAATACTGTCACAGTGTTGTGCAGCCATCACCACTTTCTAGTTCCAAAACATTTTAATTGCTCCAAAAAAGAAGACCCTTTACCCATTCAACAGTCATTCTTTATTCTTATGTCGCCTTTGCTCCTGGCAACCAGTAATCTGTCACTAAGGGTTTGGCTAGTCTGGATACTTCATATGAGTGGAATCATACAACATGTTGGCTTCTTTTTCTTAGAATAATGTTTTCAAGATTCATTCATGTTGTAACGTGCATCAGCACTTCATTCCTTCATATGACTAAATAACAGTCCATTGTATGGCTACACTACATTTTGTTGATCCATTCATCAATTGAAGGACATTTGGGTTGTTTCCACCTTCTGGCTACAGTGAACAGTGCTGCTATAAGGATTCTTGTACAAGTTTTTGTTTGAACACCTGTTTTCAGTTCTTTTGGGTATATACCCAGGAGTAGAATTGTTGGGTCATATGGTAATTCTATTTTTAATTCATTGAGGAACCAGCAAGCTATTTTCCATAGCAACTGCACCATTTTACATCTATATTTATATTACCATTTACATTACATGGGGATTCCAATTTCTCTACATTTCTGACAACATTTGTCATTTTCCTTCTTCTTCTTCTTCTTTTTTGTATAACCATCCTTGTGGGTGTGATATATTTTGAGGTATGTGCTCAGCTTAAATGATCCTTATCTATAAATGCCTTATTGCCATCTGCAGAGGGTGGCTTTCCACAGCTATTTATGCCTAATGATCCCAGGATCATAGTTGATTGGATCAAGGATGGATTCCTGAGCCAAGTTGGGTCAAAAGAATTCTTTCCATGGGGATTTGTGTTTGCAAGAGAAGGGTCGAGGGAGAGAGACGTGGTTCATAGGGCTGGGATGTGAACTTGGGAACTGTGGGTGTCTGTCTTTTATCCTATATGTGGACAGAGCAGCAGAGGGAACTCCCAGACAAAAAAGATGGGCACAAATACTCAGAGAGAAACAGAAATGAAAGATGGAGAGAGCACGTATCCTTTGAGTTTCTGATAGTCTGCAAGTTCCCACTTCCAATCTTTTATTAAACCTCAAGGTATTCTTGCCTTTAGGGCCTTTAAGTCACCCTTCTATCCTATTGTGGTTAAGCTACCTCCAGTGAATTTCTATTTGTTGCAAGCAGTAGGACCCAGGGCAACAACACTTTGGCACTCTTATAATCTGCTTGACCTAAGAAGGGCTCTCAAACTACAGGCCAAAGTGAAATATCTGTAAAAATATTTCCATTATTTTATTTTTGGTCCTAAAATCATTTCTTGTGACCTCAATGACCCTACACCTGCCCACCAACCCAATGTAAATTTGGAGGCATATACTGTGTATTAACATCATCTAATATTCATGAGGCATCCTCAAGGGCATGGTGTCCAGCACTTCACTATCACCTTGATGTGTCTTTTGGCATCTGTTCTAGATATTTTTCCCCTAATAGCAGGACTCTTTTGTTCAGCTCTCCAAGTGTCATGTTTTCTTGTTTTAGTTATCACTGTAACTTCTCTTACTCTTACAGAGCCTTTCAAGGGCAGGAAGGCAACATGGTGAGGAGGAGAGGACGTTTAAGTGGGAGTTGAAGAACCGAATTCTAGCCTATTCCTGCCACTAGCTTTGCTTTGTAATGCTGACTAAATCATGGGACTTTCTTGATCTGTTTTCCCATCTGTGGAAGTGGGAGAGAAAAATAATACTTTCTCTGCCTACTTCACAGAGATGCAAGCTAAAATTAGGTCATGGATGTGAACACTTTATGAGGCAAAAATATATAAATTGCTGTGTCCATAACGATAAAGAACTCCCTTGATTTCTATCCCACTCCCAGATACCAAGGTCAAGGTCCTCCCTAAATAATACTTGAATTTAATTCTAGTTGTTTCTTTTCTGTGCTTTTTATTTATTTATTTATTTTCATGTGGCTCTGTCTCTTCATCTATTTCTCTTGGACACTGATAAACACTTTTTAGAATGACAAATATAGGAAACAGGACATGCATCCTGTTCTGTTTTAAAACAGGCTCATTTCTTGCCATTTCTTAATGACTATTTATTTTCCTTTAACATAGCACGTCTCCAACAGGCACCTTGTCCAATATAGTCCTTACCAAACTTGTCTGCACCTTGGAATCAATGCGAAGCTTCAAAAACTACTAATGCCTGTGATGCAATTTGTCTCTGATGTGGCCTGGGGCTTTGAACGTTTTAAAAGGTGCCTAAATGATTTGAATGTGTAGCTAAGTTTGGGAAGCACTGCCTTCTTCATTAAAAAAAAAAAAAAATCAGTTCTAATCATCTTGGGGTTAATTCCCAGTTAGGAGCTCACCTGAACTCTTTCCCTTATAAACTGCTATAGGAAACAATAGAAAAATCCTAAATCCATCCCTTCTTCCTGCTCTGATTGCCTTGGTGTCAGCGGGATCGTTGAAATCTCTTCCGGTAAGTGCAATAAAGCCATTAATGGAGGCTTGACTTACGTGCATGCACGTTTCCTGTTCTACTGTGTCTCCTATCCAATACTTTAGTTATGATTTACATGATACATCTCCCCACCCCCCCCATTCAAATGGCCTCTTGCTATACCTGAGTGACTGACTGAGTCTCTCTACCTTCTCTCCTCACTTCTGGGAGGACAAAATTTCCCTCTTTCCACTATGTCATCTCTGGATCCTTTCAGATCTAGCCAGCCAGCTCAATGCGTTTGTTCCAAGGGTTGCATGGGCCATACCTCATAATGCGATGCTTCACAATTTGGAGCCAGACTTTGTAAAGCTTCTTCACTTCTGTGTTTATCCCTTTCTGCCCGACTGGGGACCAGATCGAATCTGCTGTTGATTCTGTAATTTAAGGAAACTCTACTAGGACCCTCTGATGGTCATGGCTGACGCCCATTGGCTTTGGTCAGCAGCTAGGGCAGGTTCAAACCTGAGCACAAATCCCCTTGGGCCTTTCAATCCTGACCGAAAGGAATATATGTGCTTCATCTCAATATGTATCTGAATTCTAAAACTAGGACTGCTGGTTCACCAGGACCTCGTCCCCCTCAGAATGAGTAGTCACTGTCTTTCATCTGCTTTGGCCCTTGGGGTTTATAACACCATCTGATTTCCAAGGGGTGGGGAGGACAGAAGAATAGATGCTTTTAAGCATCTAGTCAACACAATCACTGAGTCCTGGGCTGTTCTAGGTTATGTGGTGCCACAACCTGTGACAGACCTCATTCCCTCCTTGTGGTTCACCACCTCTCTCCAGTTGGCTACCCAAGGGTGAGAGTTCAAGATCATACGTCATCAGCAAAAGGCCAAAAGTCATGTTTTCTTTCTCCTGCTAAGTTCAACTTCTTAATTCTTTTACTTGTTTAAATTCTTTATTCTCTCCCTCAGAAGAAATTAATTTTTACATTAAATATAATTGGAAGTTATTTCATAGAAATTTACCATTATGTTCAATGATTGGAACATAATAGCATTTTCCCCACTTTACCTTTTGCTTCAGGAACTCAGGGCTATCCAGAAAGGAGTGTGATGTCTGCGGCCATACTTGCTTCCCCTGATTAGGGCAAACGAGAGTCACTTTACTTGTGTATTATTAATGCAGTATCACTATTAATAACTGAATCTACTGAGCATTTACCATGGGCCAGACACTATGCTAAGCCTGTTCCATAATTTATTTCAATTACTCCTTGTCCCATGCTATGAAGTAGGTATTATTTATTATGTCCATGTTATTCATGAGGACATAGAAACTTGGGAACTTAAGCTTACACAACTAGAAAATGGTGGGATCAGAACTCAGATCTATTCTGACCACTGCAGAGTCCATGCTCTTAATCGCTAGAGTCTTCTGACAGGATCTCCTTTTATGGAAATGTCCTTAAATCTCAGTAACACAGCTTTCTCTGATTTTTTTTGTTTCATTTTGAGCATTTTAGGGAGGATAATATAGGGAGAATTATAAGCAATGTTTAATTACTTTGGAAACAGCCCTTCCTCCCCCAAATAATGCCTAAACCCAAAAGGTACATAAAGATGGCCAAAAATATTCTAAAATAATAGATTTGAAGATCATTTGTAGTTCTTTCCTTGTAACATGAATGTTTTCAGCCGGGCAATAAATTACAAACCATATCAAATCACCTCAAGGCAGATGATCAGTCTGGTTGCCATTTCAACCACTCCTGGGAAAGTTAGCCTGTTGGAGTTGGGAGCTCTTCCTCTCAGCTGCTTGGTCACTTGGCCCAGGAAGGGGCAGTACTGGCGTGGGCAGATGGGGAGCCAGGCCCTGCCTGTCTTGTCATTGCCTGTTCTGCTGGCCTTCTGTGACTGAAGCAGACACAGAACTCTGGCCCTTATTGACATCACTGATGCATACCCACTGCCCATCGACAGACTCCTTCCACGGGGTCACCTTAGTATCTCCACCCGAGACAACCAGGATGTTGGCTGTGTTATACCAGCTCACGTGCCACACAACATCTGTGAACTTGTGCAGTCATTTGGGGGACCATGCATTGCTCAAGGCATCGTCACAGGTCCAAATGAATGCACGACCATCCTGAGAGCAGCCAGGGATAGTGCTGGTGGGTAGCACAATGGAGGGGGCCCAGGCCACATCTTGAATCCTGTCACTGTGTGCTTTTAACTTCTGCTCCTCCTTCCACTGGCCATCCTCCTCCTCCTTCCATAGTGTGAAGAGGTTGTCACAGTACCTGCAACAAATTTCTTGATGTAGCTGGGCTTCTGCCCCGACGGCTGGTCTATGAGGCATCCAGGTACAACAGCAGGCGCCCAGCTGACGGCAATGCTGACAAGAGTGTGAGCATTGTTGATTTTCTTCACTTCCCACCGGCCCTCCCCAGAGTAGGTCAGCAGGGAGAAAGCCCCGTCCAAGCTACCATAGGCCAGGAACAGGCCATAGTCACGGTGGGCCCAGTGCACAGTTTTGAGGAGTCGTATCCCATGTGCTCATGTGTCTTCTCCCAGTTGCCATTTTCCTCTTTCCAAATGACGACTGTCCAGTCATAGGAGCAGCATGCATGGGGTGGGCCCAGGCTATTTGCCACACAGGACCCTCATGACCCCTGAGGTCTGCAATGACGATCTTCCCTCTGTTGCGTACATTAAAGATTTTGACAACCCATCTGAAGAACAGGTGGCCAGGTGGGTACCATAATGGTGCATCTGGGCATTGTGAACCATGTCCTCTCGGGAGTCCCCACAGTGTTAAATACTGACACCGATTGCTATGGTGGGTGTGGATCCCTGTCTCAGATGTGGGAGCTCTTGGCGGTGACTCAATAGCTCACTCAGTTTCTCTAATTTTAATAACTAAGCCCTGTATGACTGTTAGGGTTGTAAATATGAGAGATCAATAGTTTAATGCACATAAGAGTCACTTGAAAAATAATTATTGATAGGATGATTGACAAACTGCATTTTATTCTCTCACATTCTGGATGGGGTTCTGGATGTTAGGAGATGATGGAAGGTAGTCCAATTTAGCCTTCTGGAGGGTTTGTGCAGGTGGCCTCTGCAGCCACACCTGTGCTGTCACTGGTCTTTTCAAGTGTTCTCTAAAAGGCTTCTTTATTTCACAAACCTAGTAAGAAAGCGATGGAGCTAGCTGATGAGGCTGAGGACTGCTTTTCCTTTGGAAGGAAAAAGACAGCAATTTCATAAAATGAATCTGGTGGTTTAGAAAGAAATCAGCTGAACTTACGATCTGAGCTCATTTGTTTTGCTCTACTTAAAAAAGAAAGAAAGAAAAGAAGAGAAAAAAATGGTTCTGATCACAAAGAAAAACACTTTCTTTAGGCCTGGAGAATACAGTCTATCTTTGCAACCTTCAACCTCCTGAGATACCTAAATTTTTAGCGCCAAAAGGGACCTTTAAAGATAGCTTTTCCATCAGTCCTGAATTTTGCAAAAAGGAAACTGAGGCCCCGAGAGATTTGGGGGCCACAGAACTAGTTAGTGAAAGTGAATCCCAAGTTTTTCTGCCTTCTCTATCTCACTCCTTCTTTTTATTTTTGCTTTTTGAATGACAGGATATTCACAGGCCACTGGGAGGAAAAAAAATAATTTCTACTTCTTCAAGAAAGGTCAGTGAGAGCTCCAAAACTTCTAGAAACAGGAGAGTCAAATTATTTAATCTCATTTCATGAATAGCCTTGATCTTATTAGCCGAGGGCCTGAATAAGGAGGCAGAGGCCCTACAAAGCAAGATTTATTACTGCTTTCCATGAAAGCAGAGGGAAAATGAATATTGGCTTAATGGGGATTGGGCCTATAATTTAATTCTTTGTCTCCGCTTAGAGAAACAACCCACAGATAGAAGGTCAGTGGGTCCTAGTAGTGATCTCCTGAGCTAGTGATGAAAGGGGTCACCTGCTACTTTTCCATGGACCCCTAGGATTTGAAACCCAGAAAAAAGAAATCCGCTGGACTCTCATTGCCCTGGAAAGTGCGTTGCTTTCCTAGACCAGTGAAACAGTAAAGTTTTTTAGAGGAAAAATCTCCGGCAAAAATGTGGCCAATGATACTCATATTAGTTCTCAGGAGAAGAATTTGGAGGGGAAAATGGAGGGGAAAAAAAAAAGGAAGGCTGGGGCTGTATCAATTCAATAAGCATGTATTGAATGCTAACTATGTAGCAGACCCCAAGAGATAACAGAACCTCCCTTGTCCCTGGAAATGCTTGTAGATGAGTAGGAACTAGCAACCACAGAGGGATTGTTCCCAGGATTCAAACGCCAATATGCAAAACTGTCCAGCGTTCCAGCAGCTCATGTCCATTCTGAGGCTCTTGTCGTTAGAATTATTGGGCAGCACAGCTCACTTCTGTGGGTGACAAAACCCCCTAATTCATTAGCAGCTCACAGATGTTAGCCTAGCAGCTAGGTGCTGAATGAGGCACACACCCAGCCCAAGTCTGAGGATGCTTCAGAGAGAGAAATCAGAGGCAACTAAAGCACCCAGGTCCCTTGTCAGTGCAAATGGGCCGCCGGCTATGCCCCAGCCCAGCTGAGAAATTCAGCTCTTTAAAGGCTGCCTCACTGTACCAAGACCTCAGTTATTGAGAAAAGGGACCTTTTGCTTGTGTTAAAAAACAAAACAAAAAGCAAACAAACAAATAACATTATCCATCATGGGATCGGATCCAGGGCAGTACGAGTTGGATCAATCAACCTTTTAAAAATCTTTTTAAGATAAATATTCAGTTACAGTCATGAATTAAAGATGTGAGGGAGAGAACAATCGTACATAGCTTACAGTTGGTTAACACCGGGTTTAAAACCAAGCGTAATGCTGCATTCATCTTCTTGCCGAGGCCTATAATAGGAACTGAGTAAAATTTGTTGTAACCATTTCTGTTCTGATAAACATTTAAAGGTCATTGAATTTTGTGGAAGGTAGGAAGAGGAATGGGGAGGCAGGTCATAGCTAAATCCATTGTTTGTTTTGTTTTGTTTTTTTTAATTAAAAAAACATAGAATTTTCCACCCAAGCTGTGTATCTGATTGCTAAATACTTAAAAAGTGCCTTGCTGGCCTATTTTACTCATCCCCCTACAGATATATTTCCAAGTCATGAATCCTTGTGTACATAACAAAATAGTAGATGAGGTGGGATTCATGGTTATTAGGGCAACTCTACGAATCCCTAAGTGAGTTTACCCATCGTTCCCCTGGATTTTCACAGGTACTTCAGGCAGCGTGGGGCTGGCTTCCTGGGTGTGCGCCCAGGGCGGTCGCCCCGGGCCTCGCACGCAGATGGGCCTCACGCTTGGGGTTTAATGCTCAGCATTCCTGACCTTGAAATCGTTAGTAATTTTATGTTTGATTTTGTGTTCTGCAAGTGAAGGCTAACCAGACAATGGAGCATGCACCTCCACCTCCCCACCCCTGCCTCATGGTTACTGCTGCTCCCTGGCGAGTCCAGCGACCACGTGGCATAGTTGGGGGCTGGCCTGCGTGCCACGGTTGCCTTCTGTTCCTGGCAGTGGTGTGGGTAGGGCTGGGGTTGAGCGTGCGCTCATGACACTTCATGGTGGTAGGGCAAGGTGGCAGCCCTGCCCTGGGGTTGGCAGTGCCACCGTGCATTTGGCCACCCACTCAGAGGCAGCCTCTGATCTAGGCACTGAGTGCAGCTGGCGTGGAGGTTGCAATCTCTTGGTGAGTCATCTATTGACTGTGGATTGGGGCAGTGGGCCTAGGGGAAGGGGGAGATTGACTTCCTCACGCCCAGCCAGGGCCCCACATTTTCATTGTGCAGTGGAGCCTGTTGGCCACTTCAAAGACCATGGAGGTGGGGAGAAGCCTACTTCTTAATAAATAGAGTTTTTACATGGCATCTAACCTCGTAAAAAACCTGTTGGTAAATACACAGAATAAGAAAAAAGTTAGTTCCTGCCTTTGAGGGATTTATAATCTAGTTGGAAATAGATGAAATTGACAAAAATAAAATAACAAGAAGCTTTTAAAGAGGATGTGAAATTAGAGAGGGGTCCTCAAAGTAGGATTTAGGTGTGGGAGGGAGGGAGGAAGCTACTTGGTAATGTGCTCCAAAATACAGGGAGGCCAGTGTGACCTCACACAGATGCCAGCTGGATGATTGTTGCTTATTTTTGGTTCAAGGCCACTCACTGACAGCATTCCAGGGAAGGACTATCCTGGTAGGAGGGGAAAACGTGGGACAGGCATGGTTGATGTGGACCAGTGAGTAGAGAGGCCGACAGAATAGAGGGTTTGGGGCTAAGGTGGGCGATGGGCTGCATGAAGCTGAATCTCAGAAGGCAAAGAAGAGAAAATGGGTCAAGGGCCTCCCAGCCTTGTACACTGAGGTGCATACAGCAGGCTGCTACTAGTTAGCATGGCAGGCCACTCAAAGTTCTCCCTGGACCAGTGAAGAAAAAACAAAGGGAGCTGACCTCGTGTTTAAGCAAAGGATTTCACAGTGAGCTCAATGTTGAGGGGGAAAAGCAAATATTCTCTGGTGAAGGCTGACTTAATTAGCCATTTTAATAATTCATGAGTCTTTAAAATGTTTGCCAGATGACTATTCAGAGCTCAGATTCTGCTTCTGGCATTTAGTTCTGTTTTCTCCACCACAAATGGTGCTGCCTCATGGAGCAATGGCAGGAGGGAGCCCCGAAAATGTGAGGTCTGGTTCAGCCAGACTGTGCACAGTTCTTAACTCTTTGGGGATTAAAACCTCTGAGAATCTTATGAAAGTTCTGGTACATACTTAGAAAAATGTACATACTTACAAATTCAGGGCTTTACAGATTCCCTGAGGTCTGCCGTTGAACTCCAGCTTAAGACTCCCTGATTTAGATGATGTATAAGGACTTTCACATTTATTTTTAACTTACCCACCAGGCAGTCTGTCAATATGTCACCTGAAAATGCTGTGATTCTTTGGGTTTGCAGGCAAGCAGCCTCATGTGGATTTGTGCAAAGTGAGAAAGGCATAATGCAATATTTGTTCATTAGGCTGAAGCAATGCTGATGCAGAAAAAAGGACTGAATGAATCCAAAGCCATGAGTCAGCTCTGTCCCTGCCACCTGCTATCGAGGCAGTCTGCTGGAGCTGAGGGAGTGAGCTCTGGAGTCAGACAGCCTGGGGCCCTCAAATCCCAGCCCAGGCACTTTCTGGCTGTGACTTGGAGAAGTGACTTAACCTCCCACAGCCTCGGTTCCCTCATTTTTAAAATGGAGTCAATAGAATTTACCCTATTTACTCATATTCTGAGGATGAACTAAACCAGCCTCAATAAATCATCATACATCATGCCTGGGCCACAGAAGCTCAGAAAGAGTTCATTCTCCCAATCTCACCCACAAGGAGGAGGGGTGTTGTGATTTCAGGGACACTATGTTAATGTAATGCTGGGGGGAGGGGACAGACTTAGGAGTGGCTGAGAACTCTTTCTGAACTCCTGCATAGGTGGTGCCTCTGCCACTCCCTCACCCCCACCCCAATATGACTCCCCAAAGAGAACGTGGGTTGAGTTAAGCTCACGAGGCTGGAGAGGGAATGCAGCTTTGGTCTGGAGCAGCTCCCTGTCTTTTCCCCTCTGCTGCTTAGAAGTGGAGGCTGCAGGAAACGATGGGGGTGGGGGTGGGGGGGAGATACGGGGCTTTTTCTGGCTACAGGCCTGACTGCAACAGAGGAGGAGAGAGAGAGAGAGAGAGAGAGAGAGAGACAGACAGACAGACAGACAGACAGAGAGACAGACAGACAGAGAGACAGAACAGAGAGAGAGAGAGACTGGCTTTTCCTCCTTTTTGAGCTGGCAGTCTGCTTTATTCAGGAGCCCACAGTGAAGCTGGGCCTGGTCTTGGGAAACATAGAGCTGAGCAGATGCCACTTCTGCTCTCAAGGACTTTGCAACTTTGACATGGAAATAAGGCCAGCTTCAGTAAGGAGGCTGACAATGGGCTGCATTGCTGGATGCAGAACGTCCTGTTCAATACGGAGGAGTGCGGGAAGGGAGGGGACAGTGGGGGCAGGATGGTGTAAAGTACGTTTATGCAATGATATCCACTCTCACAGTCACACTAGCATAGATGCTGTTGTCTCTTACTGTATGATGAGGATACTGAACCTCAGAGAGTTAGTGACTCACTCAAGGCACAGCACTGAAACCTGGTCTTCCTGCCTCTGAAATCCTTTTCCCCCATTTCCCATCCAGGCTGGCTAGGTTAAACGAGACCTCTACAGGTCTGACTCTGAGGCCTGTGGAGCCATTACTCAGCTGCCTGCCATGCTATGCACAGAGTCCCAGCTCAGTGGATAGTTGCTCCATAATTGGGAAGGAGGAAATGCTCCTTTCTCAGTTTTCTGTAGCTCTGGGCAGTTCATGGGCTTGCTCTGTTTACCTTCCCTCCCACACGCCCGCTCCCACCCCTGCCACTCCCCCAGGAGGACTCCTCAGCTCTCCCTTCCCTTAACAAAGGCAGAGAGGAACGAGGGAAGTACTGGGGTTTTAGAGAGCCCCACTCAGACCTGCCCTGTGCTGTGCCCGGGCTCCTTTCAAATCCGAGTTCAGAAAATGACCTCACAGCATTTAATAAGGAGAAGTGTTTGGAGGTCTCAGCCCCAGCACAGAGAAAGACAGTGTGTGCTTTGAGCTTCTATGAAGGAAGGCATCTTGGATTTTCTGGGAAAAGCCAGCATTCCAAAGACTGACAGTGGATCAGTGAGAAGTAGGTCTACAGCAGGCAGCAGCAGCAGGGGAGCTGCAGCTCAGCTTGGGCCTGTGCTGAGGAGGAACCCTGTCATCCTAGGGAATTTTCTCAGCAGTCTCCTGACCTTATTTGTATGTAGCTGGTGATGTGAATGCATTACCCAAAGCTAGATGCCCAGCAGAGAGCAAAATGAGACCACTGTGCCATTCATTTCCAGCTTTGATTCAATGATGTTGATAAACTGTGATTTTTAAATGGAAAGGGCTTTGTCATCACGATTTTTCAATAAAATTCTAGCACAGCTCTAAGGCCCAAGAGATCTTTTTTAATATGTTGGGTCTGACATATCCCCCAGGGTCATTTTTAAAAAAATTTCATTGCCATTTTAAGGGTATCAGAGCATGTGGTGAGAATTTACATCTAAATAATAGATATCTGAATGGTAAAAACCTTTATCATTACTTACACTTAGTAAAGTCCCTTTGGATAGTAAGAACCAGCATGCTATTAATTGTGTTTTGTTTTGTTTTGTTTTTACTGTCACTTGACAATATGAATTGCTTTTGTGTAAGAACCAGGAATTCATTGGATTGAATTTAGGAAATTGGTAAAACAAATTTGACTTCAGTGGGTTTGAATGATTACAATGTAATAAACATATAAAGGCTAGGAAGGTAATTTATCATTGCTTTCAGTTTTATTTATTTGAAATTATTATTAAAGATTATGAATTCAATTTCCAAATGAGCTGTAAATGGCTTTCTATAGAGAGATTATTTACTTGATTTGTTGTTTTCCTGAATAAAACATGCTTTTGCCCGGTGGGGTTATAGAGCCCATATATTAATATTAGATTATTCTATGGAGCTTGGCATCTATGATGTGCAACGTTTGTTGGATTTGTTTTCTGATCTATTTGTCTTCACTATCTCTAATAAACACTGAGATGGAATGCATAACCTCTTAAGACCTGCACTTCAATGAATCATAAGAGAATGTCTGTGTGGCAGTTTATCATTTGAATGATAATTCTGGTTCCTTTTAAAAATGTTAAAGTGTCTGCTCTTCAAAATAAACTGCAGTGAAAGTCATGAGGGATGCTGTGGGTCACTGCTTGAGAATCATAGTTGACCTTAGCTTTGGTCGCATGGTAACAGACTCTCTGGGTATTAGATCACTGCATACTGCAGAACTACCAACACACTGCCTTCAAAGTCAGGGGAATTTTTGCATTGGCAATTTAGAAAACCACATATAGGAGATCTTTGTAGAGAGAGGCAACTTGTCAGGAGAGCTGGGGCCTCTGGAAGATGGCCCTCTAGAAGCTTGCCATATTTTAAAAATCTGTTCAATTTCAATCCTTTCACAAAAGGATTGTAACTTTCACAGCTCAGTGCCTACTGGAATAACGTGTTATACAAATGAAAACACTGTAAAGGGAATTAGTATTTGTGTGAAGTATATCAGAATGCTGAGACTGGGGAAGAGGAACTTGGGGGGGCATTTATTTTCATTTAATATATTTTAATATATTAAAGCTATTGTCTACAGAATTAGAAAAGCTAGTAGTCTTTTCTAAAAGAGAAAATATTCTACCTCTCCCCAGGAACCTCTGTTTGTTGTTGTTTTACTACATTATACAACTTCAGATCAAAAGATACAAAGTTCTAGTAGAGAGGAAATCATTACCTAATGTCAGTTTTGAAAGAAGTGATTCTACTTTTAATGACAGTAGTATGTTCACTCCATAACTCAAAAACTTTAAAGCAGTATCTAGTGAAGATACTTGGGTATCTTAGATCAAACTAAACTAGGCTACAGACAAAACTAATTTTAAATTTATTGTCTTGAAGATTTTAAGTTGACTCAATAATTTCAAAGTCTAGTAAAGAAATACAAATATAAGTGTATAGTAACCTTAGGAGTCAGTCAGTCTAGATGAGTGCAATGGAAGCAAGTCAAATTCCCATCTTAAGGAAGCCTGCCCCTTTACATAGACGATGGTGAGGAGGCTGCAGATCTACTGAATATTCACTCTAAACCAAAACATCCCCTACTCTTCTTAAACTCCTTAAAATACCCACCATGTAATTTTCCACTTCAGGTTGGAAGATAGTCCTTTTTTCCTAAGATGCTTCAGATAATCCTAAAGTCCAGTCCCTTCTGATCACATCAGCGATAAGGCATTATGCATACCCCAATATGGCTTTACCTCTGAGTGGTCTGAGTGTTCTGGTTGTCTTCCTTGTCTTTGGGTCTTCCAGGTGCCCATCATTGCACCTAGCATATAGTAGGTACTCAGCTTTTCTTGTTGCTGATAGTTTAACACAATTATAGTGGGATCTACAAATTCTATATGAATTTATTACTTTAGTTTGACGCTCAGCAATAAACCTGTTTTCTCAACCCCAACCTCTATTTTCTGTCTGACAAGAGATTATTTCCATTATCTATCTGCAGCCTATTGTATTCTAGAAATCATGGATGAAAACCTGCCTTCAGAAAGTTTTTAGTCTATTGACATAAAAAAAAAAACTACTTAGAATTCCTGTATCGTACATGTTGCCTTGAATTGTATTCTAGTTGCTTCATGTTTATAGATTTTGCATCTCCAGTTACAACAGGGACTTCATTTCTTTTTATATTGCATAGTGCCTAGAACAGTGCTGGACCTTGGTGCTTAGTAAGCATCTGGACAATGAATGGATGAATGATTGAATATTGTATTAATGGACATTAAAGCACTGTAGGTAAGTTTGGAAGTCAGAGATGAGTTAGAAATCTAAGTCTCAGTCCTGCTAGCTGTGTGATTGGGCGACTTACAGAAATCCTTTAAGCCTTAGCTATTCCATCTGTAACTTCGGATGATTGTAGAACTGACCCTATAATTCTGCCATGAGGATTAAATGTGATACTAACTGTAAAATGCTTAACACAGAACTTAGAATATAGTGTTTGAAAATGTTAGCTTCTATTATTATAATCAAAAGTGATAAAAACACATACACGGAAATGAGAAGATGAGAAATGGGGTTACTAGAGTTACTATGGCTGGGTTACAGGGTTAGCAGAATTTTAAAGAGGGTGGAGACAGGAGTTAGTCATGTATAATTCAGAAAGGACTAGATTGGGACTCAGGGAAACTAAGTTCTAGACCTGGCTTTTCCTTCAATTAGACACATGACCTTGAGCAAATCACCTAATCTTTAGGATCTAATTTTCTCATTAGAAGCTTACATTAAATGACCTCTGAAATCTTTTTCTACTCAAACAATCTATAATTTAAGAAAAAAAGATTCTTAGGATGTATCTCTTCCTCTGCCTCCACCCCTTACTAAGAGGAACCTTAAAATCAAGAGGTCATGTGACTAATTTGCCATCTGAGATCCGGAGAAGCCATGAAACTTACCCTAAGATTATAGACTGGTTGATGGTGACATGGATATAATTCCCTACCTGCGAGTTCCTTTGCAGTGGTAGGTCCTCTATTTGATGTCAAATAACTCAGAGACAGAGAGTGTACTTGTTGGGGTGAGGGAAGTATAATATAGGGCCTGCTGGGCAATAATGCCACTAGATACAGAAGGACACAGCTGAAGGAGGACTTTGGTATATAACTAAGACTTTTAATATGATAAAATAACTAGGAATCACTGGCACATAAAATTATTCCAATTTTACTTATTACTAAAATAATAATGAATGCAGACAGAATATATTCAAATATACAAACTTAGACATGAATACAAGACAAAAATTAACATAGGAATTTCTTATACACGTAGTCAAAATAATAGTCTTCGGGATTCATATGAATATTGGAATCGTCTTTGGGGGCCTAGGGCAGTAACAACCTTCCTTTTTCTCTCCTGACCTTGGTGTCACACTACCCCGAGCATTGAACTCTAAGATTAAAGCAAAACTCCTACTCTCCCTGGTCCTCTCTGTCTCCAAGGAAGCAAGCAGGTGAGAAGATGAGAGCAGGAACTGAGGGACAAAATGTGCTCTCAGCCAAGGGCAGTTACAGCTGCAACCTGCTGGTTGAGGGTCTGTGCTTTTCTCTCGTCCCAGGCTCTGCTTGTCTAAGCCTTGCACCGGCAGCTTCCTAATAGCAGGCTTTGTGATACTATCCATTTTCCAGTTTGACTCAGTGCTCACTTTTTATACCCACTTGAAGGAGGTGCTAAGACCCACACATATAGCACAAAGAATTGAGCACAGAGAGCAAAGGACCAGGATAAAGGCTATATTGAGAAGAAAAACTTCTGAAGACTAAGGGAAAGCCACTAAAGTGTTTACAGTAGGCTGAGTACAACAAATACAGAATGATGACTTTTTATAAGTTTGGAATGTAAAACAAAAAAGAGTGAATTTTATTAAAAAAATTGTTTTCCTCAGAGTACAGAAATTCTTTTTAATGTGGCAGAAGACATGTTGACTAATAGAAAGGGTGAATTTTACATCTCTGAGGATCCTTGAATAAAATGGCTGATTTTAGTTCAGGTAAGCCTGGAACATTTTGTGCCAGAAAGCAAAAAATACTCAAAAACAGATGGACATATGTCAAAAGGACATAGGAGTTGGCCTGAACATTACATACTGGCCAAGTTTGAGACAATTTAAGCACCCAAAACTAAAATAAATGTAATTGATTATAATGCATTGAATTTTTTAAAAAATCCATCAGTTAACAGGAATGCTCAGAAAAGGAGAGAAGGAAGAAAAAAGTACTTCTTTGCAAAAAGAATGCCAGCTAATAAATACAGAAGGGATCATAGAATTAGAAAGACCACCATTTTGTAACCTGCAATGTAATTATATTGTTAGATAAGAATCATCAATGGATGATAAAATTACTAGGGAAAGAATTGTTGGGAAATAGGATATTTACATGGTGGCATAGTATTGTCCCACAGATTATTTATTAATTAAGAGTGGAAAATATACCCATACAATGGTGAGGTCTGGTAAATGCCATCTTAACTAAGTGATCAAATTTATCTTCACTAAGCATGGAACAATGGTTATTATGTACTCTTGAGATGATGCGGTGTGAAATACACAATATTAGCTGTGAAGTGTTCTTGCCCAAAGTCTTCAACCCAAGTCTTGTCAAGCCTTTAGACCTAAATTCTGGTTTCTAGGAAATACGTGGGATAGAGAAACAAGTTAAATGACACTATGAAGAAACAATCAGACAAACCTGGAGTGTGAACATTGTAAAAGAAAACTGTCTTGGGTTCTTCAAAATATCAATGTCATGAACAAACAAAAGGTGGGGAAACTGATCTAAAGAATTAAAAGAGTCTAAAGAGACATAACACTTCAGAGTACAGCCCTTGTCAGATTCTAGTTAAAAAAAACAAAACATATAAAAAACATTTTGGGGACAATTAGGAAAATTTAAATATAGATTGGATCTAAGATAATATTAAGGAATTTTTAAAAGTGTGGTAACAGTGTTGTGGTTTTGTAGGAAGATATCTTTATTTTTAGAAGAATTACACTGACATTTAGGGCTGAAGTATATCTGCAACTTTCTTTCAAATAGTTCATCCAAAAATATTGTGTGTGTGTGTGTGTGTGTGTGTGTGTGTGTGTGTGTGTAGGGAGAGAGAGAGAGAGAGAAAGAGAGAGGAAGACAGAAAAAGAGTAAACAAATGTGACAAATGTTAGCTATTGTCGAATATAAGTGGACAGTATATGAATGGTTTATTGCACTATTCTTTCAACATTTTTGTATATTTGAAATGTTAAAAATAAATAAATTGAGAACTAAATTTCTGAGGAAATGTTTGGAAGTTTTAAAAAAAGGCTTACATCTGGAAAACAGAAACTCTTTCATTCCTAATCAATCGTGTGATTGTAATAGGGGCACATCTATGTCTCTCTCAGCCCCTACATGAATGGTAGGGGATGGGATTTATTTCACTTTGGACCCAGTGAAAGCAAGAATGTGGCAGTTAAGATAAAGATGTTTTCCCATAAGTGACTCCCATTTTCTCATGCAGAAGGGAAACTGAGTTTAGTCTAGAACATTTTAAAATCTTTTTTTCAAAATGTACAAGGATTTACTCCAAATTCCATGAGCAGAACCTAGAAATACTGGCTAGATAGCTAGGTGGGGTAGAGAAAACAATGAAAAGAAGGGAAGAGAGGACCTCTAATAATGCCAACTTCTTAGTTTTGAGCATGGGGATCCAGTTTTTTACCTGTTATACCAGCCAAAGGATAATCAAATTCCAAGCTAGTGTGAAGAAAATGAAGGTAAGATGTGAGGTACCACTGCAGAGAATTCACACCTCCATGTAGGCCCCCACACTGCCAGCACAATACCAACCACAACACCTCTTTTCTGTGAAACCAGAGTTGAAAGCACAATCATTTCAGCTTAATTATATGGCACTCAATTGCTTTAACTCCTAATTTGATCAAGCTAATATAGTCTGAACCATAAATTCTCTAAATGAGATGAGAAAAAAATAAAATTTAAAAACTGTATAAATAATCATTGCATAATGACATCCAAAAGAAAAAAACCCCAAGGAAGATGAAAAATATATTTGATTAAGTACATAGTTATCATTTTCCAGTTGATTTAAATAATAATTTACATAAGGAGATCAGAATTATCCTGCTGGCTACTTACTCTCTCTGAAATATTTATGACAACTGATAATTTGTAAAAATCTGAGTGTTCATAAAAGCAACATGAAAAAGACCTGTATAATACAAAACAATAATTATCTTTGTCCATTCATCCACCTATTCATTCAACAACATTTACTGAGTATCAACTATGTCCCAGCACCATGCAAGGTAGTGAGGGTACAAACATATTAAAGTCCTTGAAGGAACTCAGCCTAGTTGGGATGACTACCTGTAAGGAAAAACTGTCATAAGGATAGTTTGATAGTGATTATCTCTCTTTGGGCCAAGGAGAGCAGGCTGGTGGGGAAGAAAGACGTCATAGGGGACATGATGCTTGGGCCAAGTATGAGTGATATGTATGTAGCAGGCAGTCGAAAAAGGAGGAAGAATGTTCCAGGCAGAGGGAGCAGCTGGAGTAGAGACATGGAAGTGGAAAACTGTGTAGTGCACCCAAATATCTGCAAGTAGTTCAGCCCGGCTCAGTGGATAGGATAGAGTGAGGCACTTTTCAATGAGACCAGAATAGAGGAGAGCAGGTCTGGGTGAAAGTACAACAGGTTCAGTTTTGGATAAGTTGTTTCGGGGCCGGAGGGCCTCCAGGAGCAGTTGCCAGTAGACATTTTCAGGACTGTAAAGGAGGACCCTGCCCTAGTCTCACTTTTCAGGGCCTTGTTCTGGCTCTTCTCCAGATGCACCCTTCCACACAGGCCCAAGGGTACCTCCCTACCCAGATCCCACACTCCCCCCTACTCAACACTACTCTAGGTCCTCAAGATCACAGAACTCCTTGCTCAAATAGCACCTGGCTTGCCTGCAGGGCCTATGATAGACTTCACCTTCAGGTCTACGCTCCAGAGAGCAGCCTGTACACATCCCTAGGTACAGGCCTTTCGGGGTGGTTGAAAGCAGCTGTTTGCAGGGCTGTTGTTGAAGTTGTCTTATGAAGACTAGTATCTAGATATGAATGGGAGGCCCCTTGCAGTGTGGCTAGAGATGGGGATGAGAGAAGAAATGGGTGGGCTGTGAGCATGAGGATGGCTTCCTTACACTTCCATAATCTAGTGTGGAAATCCAAGGTTCTAAAATTGACCATTCCCTTCCAGGTTGTTTGTCAAGGTGGTAGAATAGAACATATTTTATGTTTGTTAGCTAGATTTATACCTTTAACACGTTTAATATATGCTGTGTAAGCCTCCACTTGTACTCTTGACTAAGCCCACAAATGTTAGGGATCGGCCTAGGCAGCTGAAAATACTCGTAAGGAGGGTAGGAGCGGCTATTCATTTGGCCATCCATATTTGGTGACCATTAACACAGAGCCAATGCTGTGGGAGTGGGGAGAGTGTCCAGGGCAGGTGTTGAAAGTCACAGGAGAAGAGAGCCAGAGTTTAAACCTGGAGGCAGGTCATTTTTTTAAGCAATGGGTGAAGGAGCCAGTCAAGGAAACTGCAAAGAAATTGCCAGAAGGTAGGAGAAGTACTAGCAGGGGGGTGTTCCAGAAGCCAAGTAAGAAGAGTGTTTCAAGAGGAATGGAATGGACAACAATATGGATTAATGCATATAAGGTGATCAGCACAGTGCCTGGCCCATGACAAGCACCCCATTACCAGTGGCTGTGAATGTGGTAATGATAATATTCATGATGGAGGTGGTAATGACATTGCTGTCCCTTTATGCTGCTTCTCTCTGCCTCAAATACCTTTTCCTCTTTCTCCACCTCTACTCAGATTCTATGGATCACGTTCTCCAGGCAGTCTTCCCCTTGCCTGTTAGGTTATCTTCCTACATGATCTCATTCTTATCATATCACATTTATAGCACATAATAGGCTACTGCTATTTACTGAATGAATCGTCACTGCTTCTAGGGTGACCAACACCCTCGTTTGTCTGGGATTGGCTGGTTTTAAAGCAATACAAGCCCTGTGTCTCAGGAAACCCCTCAGTTTTAGGCAAATCTAGGTGGTTGGTAACCCTAAATGAACATCTCAAATTTTTTAAATGATAAAATGAATGGCAGAGTGTCAGTATCAAAGTTAGTGACCCTGAACTTTTCCTGCGTGTAATGAGCATAAGCCCAGTCAGGATGTGTGGAGGATTCAGTTCTTTCCCTCTACGCTTTACCCTGGCTGAACTGAGGATACTGTAGGTCCTTCTCATGACCTGGTTGGATTCCTGTCCCAGCTCTGTTTTGCCCCATAATCCTAGAAGAGTATAGCTTTATTGCCTCAACCAGGGGTCCATACCCAAATCACAGAACAAGATAATGATTTGATCACTATTTTCTCAATTCTCTCAAGGTTAGCACATAATAAGTACCATTCTGCCTGTATACTATCAATGCTTTACGGTATTTAGGGCTTAGTTCTTTCATTTGTTGAGAATTACACAGGTCCCACAATCAAGAATGCCAATGTGAGTGTCCTCTGGTCTTGTTAGTTAGCACTGCTGGCTGTAGGCGAAAAGTTAAGGGAAGGAAGTATCAAAGGATTGGGCTTGTGTTATATCTGTTCTGCAGATTGAGGAACTGAGGCCTGGAGAGGAAATGCATCCTCATTTTCCCAAGATGGAGAAAGATAGGAAGCTGTAAAATCTCACAATTTAGGAGGGGAAAATAGAAAGACAACCAATCACTTCTTAGGCCCTGATGTGGTGGTTGTCATCAATTTCACTTCACAGTTGGCAATCGCCAAGTCAGGCTGCGCTGTATGTCATCTTGTGGAAGACAAATGCTCTATAAATAAATTGACTTGGAACAATCTCAAATACACATAAACCACGATGGCTTTAAAAGAAACTGTTGACATTTTTTCTCATTTTCTTTCTCTTCTTAAAGAGGTCAGCAAGGAAGTTTCTACAAGAGAAGCCTTACTGAAATTCAACCCCAAAAACCAGGAAAAACTTTTCTGTATTCTCTTTAACAGACATATTTCATTACCAAATATTTGTTTAAAAGCTCACTGATTCAATACACACATCACTAAGCATGCACCTGTATACTAAACTTAAGCTTGAGATCCTTACATGTTTTGCATCAGTTCTTTTAAAAATTCATTTTTCTAGCAGAGGTGATTATTCAATTTGTCATTCAATTTCCCATCATTAAAATTTTCATATGTAAAATCACTGCATACTGATGGGGTAATGTGTAAAGAAGGAATATTTTTAGTGACTAAGCTGGAAAAAGATGTCGATGGCTCTTCCATCTGAGGAGAAATCAGAGACAAATTTCTGAGGAATACCTTGGAAAGGCTTGGGAGCTACTAGAACACAGAGTATGGAAAGGTGGCCTTAGGGCTCTGTTTTCAGCTGATTGTGAAGCAAAGGTAACCATTTTAAGTAACATTCTCAATGGTATTTTATTTGTGGGATAAAGTTAATTAACCTTTTCCCTGTCCCCCCCATGGCACCATTACATCACTACATTAGCAAGGACAATAGAAGCACAGGGTCCTGAGTTATCATTGAACAGTCAGTTATTCATCTGAAAGGAAAATCACAGAGTTGCCAATACTTATTTTAAAAGTACTTTATGTCTTATTTTCATGACTGAAAGAAAGAGGCCACCTTCCTATCTCTAGCCTAGTATAGGAAATACATTTGAAGGCTTGAGAAAATGAATAACTTGGCTAAAAGAGATTAAATTCCACTGAAGCTTTCCCACTGGGGCAGATCATTACTAGAAAAAGTCTTCATCTTGCTGGGCAGAAAGGTGTTCTGGAGGGAACCTTCTTCTCAGAAGGAAAGATTTTACCTTGGCTTCCTAAAATTGCTGTTCATTAGGTTTCAAGGGTTCATATGTCTGTGCTTTTTACTGGGAAATTCTAAGGCCTTGATGTGGCCTATGATGATTCTTTCTAGATAGTAGTTTAGCAACAACCTTCTTAAGGAACTGCAGTCGAGCATTAAATCCTAGTTCCTTTCTAACATCCAGCACCCTCTCCCGTGACTCTAGTAATGCCTAACCATGGGCAGTTCCTCCATCAGGCCATGCGATTGCACGCTTCTGAGACCTTGCTCTGTTTTTTCTTTCATCTAGAATTTGCTTCCCTCTTCCTCCTTGATTTTTCATTTTTTCTTAGCCCTTATCATGTCAGACACAATTTAGGAGTCATTTTCTTTAGGAACCCTTTTTAGAACTGCTGTGGTGAGCTAATAAGGTCTTCTCCTCTGTGCCTTCTAAGCCCCCTCTATGGTAACATTGACCTTATATTCAAATGGAGTTCACACAGTAGGTGTTCACTATCTGCTTGTTAAATATTCCACATTATGCACACTCTTGCTTTTTTTGAATGGGACCAAGGCACTAATTAAAAAGAAAAATTTGCATGTGATAAAATACATGTAAAACTCAACCATCTTAACCAGTTTGTATAGTTCAGTGGTATTACATTCATAATGTTGGACAACCATTACTATCTTCCATACCATAACTCTTTTCATCTTGAAGAACTGAGATTGTGGTTCTTAAAATGTCCCATTATTAATAACTCCCTATTGCCCCTCACCCCAACCCCTGGCAACCACAAATGTACTTCTTTCTTGTCTATTTTAAATACCTCATGTAAATGAAATTACACAGTATTTGTTGTAGCATATTGTAAAATGTCCTTCATTTTAAGGCTGAATAATATTCCATTGTAACCATATTTTCCCTATCCATTTATCCATTGATGGAAATTTGGGTTGCTTCCACATTTTAGCTGTTGTGAATAATGCTGCTATGAATATGGACATACCAATATCTCAACGATTCTGCTTTCAGTTCTTTTGGGTATATACCTAGAAGTGGCATTGCTGGGTCATGTGATAATTCTGTTTTTAGTTTTTAAAGGAAATACCATACTGTGTTCCACAGTGGCTGAACCATGTTACACTCTCTCCAGCAGTGCACAAGTTCCAAAGAGCTGACTTTTCGGTGGTTCTTAAAATGTCCAGTTAAATCTGAGATTAGAGACCCAAAAGGACAAATTTGTCATAAGGGGAATGTGTATCATAGTGACCACTTGTTTGATGCCTACTCTATGCCTGGTACCTCAACATTTTACATTAACTCTAATCTTTATATGACCTAATTCTCACAATAAACTTTTGAGATGGGTATTATTACCTCCATCTGAAATGATGCTAAAGATTCAATGACTCGTCCAAGGTCATACATCCAAGAAACTGGCCCCACCAAGACACAGCCAGGTATGACGCCAAACCAGAACCCTATTATTCTACAGTATCAAGGGACTATTAGGTGTGACTAATCCTCCAGAATCTCGGATACTGTGAGTTTTGAGTGACTTTTTTCTTATTCTGGTAAATTAGCCCTGGCAAGAAAGGCAAAGGGGAAGTATAAACGGAAGAAGACCTTTTCAGATTAGTCTGTCAGCTGAGCGACTGCATTTGCCCTTACCCAGCTTTTCAAGGGTTTTGTGAGGGAGCGAAATAGAAAGGCTGAAATACGAGGCTAAGAAGCCGGGAGTGGGGTTTGGGTTTGTGGTCTTTTAGCTTCATTCTTCAGTGGCTTAAGGTGTTTTCGTCTACCCCACAGAAGAGGCGGTAAATTTTATGTTTAAGCGTGACAAGGAAGGATGGGTGGAGGAGGAAGATTCTCCAGCCAAGCGCAATACAAGAAACTCCGCCGCCTGGCGCAGTTGCCAGGACACCGCGGCCCAAGCACCAACGGCAGAAGCCACACCGCGTCCCGGCAGCGGCTGCTGCGAGTCCCAGTGACGCATTGCAGGTACGAACTAGCCAATCAGAGTCCTGCTCAAAGACTATCGGAACGCGTCACTACGACATGCTCCTCCGCGCCGCAAAGTAGCGCCCGTCAGCCACGATTCCGCCGGCCTCTTAACGGCTCGCTGGAGAGTGAAACCCACTTACGTCACCTGTTCGCCCATTTCCCTTTACCTCTGGTATCGTCGACCAAATAACTGTGTATTAAGGGGTCTCGAGAAGAGTTTGAAGTGGCGGGGGTGACCGGGACTCGTTGTGCTGTTCCGTTATCTGGCGTGCGGCGGAGGGATCTGGCAGAGGGAGGTGTTTATGAGGCGCTGGGGGCGGAGGGGGAGAATTAGTTCGAGTGAAGCGAGCGAGCTGAGAGGTTGTGTGGTTACGTCTCGGAGACCGGTAGCGCTTGCAGCATGGTGAGTTCGTCGCAAAGCTGCCAGTGCTGGGCCCGTGGGGGAAAGAGGCTGAAGCGAATTGACTAAAGAAAGGGAACTCACCTCCCAGGAGTGTTCTTCGCTAGGGGGATGGCGCGAAAAAGACGAGGGGCGTCCGCGGCGGTTGTGTCGCAGGTGCTCCCCCACCCCCAATCTTTTCAGGAAGATGTCCCCGAGGGTATTGGGGGCCAGGCGCACTGCCTCCGAGGCCGCAACTTCCTCAGGGGCTTGGTTGAATGAGGATGAATCCGGGGTTGGGGGAGCCCAGCACATGGGGGGGAGGCGAGCGCCAAATCCTTGGGTCGGGCATCTTGAAAGGTCAGCCCCGGGTCGGATTCAAAAGCCCAGCGGACGGTTAGTGGGGGCGCCAGGAAGCGCCTTTGTCCGCTTGCGCCCGCCATGCGCCGAGGGGGGCGGGAGGGAGCGCGCGAGACCGGGGTGAGCGCTGGCACGGCTGTTAGCCGGCGGCTCCCGCGTGCCGGGGGGCGGGGGGAGGGGGCCGGGGGCGAAAGAACGGGCGCGGCGCGCTGTGTGGGCCGAGCTCGCGCTGCGCGGGGAGCGGCCCGGGGCCGGGGGGCGGGGCGGCGGGGCTGGAGCCGCCGCCCGCCCGGCTCGCGCCCCAGCTGCTGCGCTGGCACCTGCAAGGCTGCGGAGGTCCTGGTGGCTGCGGCGTTGCGGGGCTGACCAGTTGTGGGTGGGTGGGGGAAGGTGGCCTCGGCAGCTTCCCTTTCCCCTCCGATGGTGAGAAGGAAGCTGCGGGAGTGCCGATTTCTCCTCCTCCTGGCTCTTGGGGCCTTTTTCCACCCCCAGGGCTGGCCATTAAAAATAAAAATTCCTTTTTAAGTGGTTTTGTAGTTTAAAGGAAATGAGCTTTGTACCCGAAGTCAGGCGCGTCCCCTCAGTGCGCATCTTGTTAGAGAAAGCCATCGGCTCCAGCTAAGGGTCTGAAAGGCGTTTCCTGTCCACCACCTACGGAAAGCAAGCTCCGGGGTGACTGCCGTTCAGTTGTGAAAGTCGGTGTTAACCTCGTAACAACTGGAAGGCTGCCTTTGGAAAGGGCCATTGAGCGTATCCTATTTTTGAGTACTCACGTGCACGCCTAATGTCAGGAAACCACGACCACACACAGCATTGCCCCCTTTCCAGTCCCATCGGAAATAACTTGTATTTCCGCAGACAAGTTCTCTGATCATCTTAACTTGGGTTCAATTCATTTGTACAGTAATGGTTGTCAAATACTGTGGTGATGTAAGAGTATTTTGCCGGGCAGGGAATTTAAAGAAAGCATTTTCCTGTCACTTGAGACCGGAACTCCTGTCCTTTCCTGTAAAAAAAAAATCTGATGAAGGCGGTAATTTGCAATTCTTTTGTGGTTCCTTCTGCCCAGTGTGTACGGGGATGGGTGTGTCAGGAAGCAAGGTGACATCTTAAACAGGAGTTGGAAATCCTTGCCAACTGAAACCTTCAGAATGTATGGGTGTGGGAAGAGGAGTTCACCTTGGTTAAAACTCGTCTTCATTTAAGTTTGATGCACTGGTTCCATCTTGGTATTTTATTTTGAATTTGAGTATGTTGTTTGAATTTAGTCTTTGGTGAAACTGTACGTTTTAGGTGTAATTAAATTCTAAATCGTGAGGCAAACTTTTAAAGGGTATTTTTCTCCTATGTCAGCCTTATAATCAGGAACTCGAATAGGTTTTCTTGGTGCTGTTTAGAGTTTGTGTCTGCTTTTCTGGTTCTTTGCCAGTGATAAGTTTTTATAGTTACTCCTTGCATCTTCCATGCATTGGGGTTTTTTGGTTTGTTAAATTGATAGTCATCATTAACTAATTTGGAAATTGTCTCCAGGTAACTTCATAATTATAGGACTTGGAAATTGAAAATAGAACTCTTAAAAGTTAAAGAATGTAGAGTTTATGTGAGAAACATGATTTCTCCCATAGTTCTTGGGTTTACATGTAGTTAATATATACTCATTGAAAGGGGGATTATGTGAGGAGGTTGAAAATTTTGTCACTCGAGTCTAAATCATTCCATCATACTGCAAGGAGATCTGTTTATTAGACTGAGGAAATTCATTATGGCTCTATTAAAATCCAGAAAGTTCTAGAATCAGCTAAAATAATAAGGTCTTTGGTAAAGGAACTACTTTTTTATGAAGTAATTCGTTATAGTAGTTTCATCTTTTGGTCCAAGATGCTATATATAGTAAGTGCTGTTTATCAGAATTAAAGAATCTTAACTCCGCTGAAATAGACACTGCTTTTGGTATAGATAAAACAAATACTGGATATCTGAAATTGTAGCAAACTGTTACTTAGGAAGCCTTTGTTGTATGGTAGTATTTGGAAGACTCAGGAATGAATGAAGGATAGATGTTTGTGTTTCATTTCAAACCTGTGGACTTATGTATTTCTTCAGAAAAGAATTTTGGATTCTTGGTATAGCTTTTCACTAAATAAGCTCTGGGAGTATCCATGTCACATTTGAATGCCACTTAGGACATGTTTATTTAATAGGTACATAATACATTCACTTCAGGTCACACATTGTCTAGATTAGTGTTTCTCTATGTTAACAAATTACCTGTGGTTTTTCCAAAATGCAGATTCCAGTTCAGTAGGTCTCAGGTGGAACCCTGGAGTACAAGGTCTGTCTGGAAAGTATCCAGCCATGTAATACTAAAAATAAAGGCATTTGTGTCTGAATTTTTACGGACATTCTTGTATACTAATACCTGGAAGCTTTCTTGCATGATGAGCAGTAGGAAGAATTATATCAGTTGTAGAAATAAAGGGAGTAAGGAACTAGTCATCTCTCCAGTGAATTATTATTCTCCTTACTGAGATAAACATGTTAATGAGCCTGAGTTTTCCCAGAAGTATAATTCTTCTAGTTCTTCTAAGTAAGAAAATGGGATTCTCCATAGACAAATAACCAAATTTATTTGATGTAGTTGGAAAAGGCTTACAAATTGGAGCACTAGGGAGTTTTGTGTTCTTGGTTTTAGTAGGCTTTAAACAGTGTTGCTGGTCAAGTTTATTTTAAAACCTTGAACTCTGGGTTAGTTAAATACAAAAAACTTCGACATTTTTTGAAACGTTCCAAGCAAAATCATGGGGCGCTTTGGGGCTATGTAAGTAACTTATTTCTGTATGCTCAGTTTCTTCCAGGATGCTCATTTGTGTCATTTGTGATCTTTTCAGAGTGCATTTGCCTAGACTGCCTGGTAGGGAACTGGACAAGATGGTGTGCGGTCATTAAAATTGGACTTTATAAGCAAAATTGAAAAAGTGTCTTTTTTTTTTTTTTATAGCTAACATCCTTGTTTTTTAAGGCCTTCTCAGCTTTTATATATATGAGCTTTCCCAAATTCTTCCCACCATGTTGTGAGGATAAACCCAATGTTTCCCTTTCTCCACATAGCCATCAATCTTTCAGCTTTCACACATGCCACAGTGCCTTCTACACATTTAGCTTAACGTTTATAATCCTAAACTGATTTTACCTTCCACATCTGTTCCTGGGCTGCACCTGGTGGTTTCAGTTTGTGGGAATATTTTTGCAGCTTAAAGTTAACATGGAAGGAACATGGTAGATTTGTAAAGGGCTTGATAATGTACATGTTTACCTTCTGTGTGGAGTTGAGCTGGTTAGGTTGATATTTAACATTTAAGGTTCTTTGGTTAGTTTGTGTAAAATAGTTACCACAACTTTTTGGGCTAGTTTATATAGCTTCTCATTCTGCACAATAACCCTGTAAGGTAGATATTAATATTTTTATGTTACAGATGAAGTTGACTGAGAGGTTGAGTAACACGTCCAAGGTCACACAGCTATTAAGTGGTAGAGCTGGGATACTGGCACAGTGATGACTCAAAACATGCTTTTCTCTCCACCATGCCATGTTGCCCTTCCTTGAGAAATGATAGAAGTCCTGCAGAATGGAATAATCACACTAGAAGTAAATCCACTATAGCCTCTAACAGTAAACATCAACTCAGTGGATTTACAGCTTTTTAAATCTTATTCCTGGGGAAAACAATCTGTGACTGATTTTATACCAAATACTTGCTGGAGATAATTATTTTATAAACTTGTGACTTTGAAGTTAATTATTAGCTCTTGAGGTTTAAGTTACTAGGCCTTTGCCCCCCCCCCCCCTTTTTTTTTTTTTTAATAAGAGCAAGCTGAATTTGCCTTACGGTCAAATCAAAATTGTTGAGTAGGGAATGAAACTTTGGCTTTCTTGGTTTCTCAAATTTTCTCATGCTGTACTGTAGAGAAAATGGGATGCTGTTCTACATTAAGGTGTTACCTGTTCCAGGGGTGTGTTTATTTAAAAAGGATGAAGCCAGGCAGTGTTTCTTCTTATACCAAAAAATGAATGGATTAATTAGAATATTTTTTACTTTACATAGGTAGAAATATTAGATAGAAAGCTATTTTTTTTGTCAGTGCCTTCCAGAACCACATAAGCAGTTGCTTCATGGATATGTACGTTAATAAGGTACGAAATCCAAAGATGAAGTCACATGAAGAACAAGGAGCCTTGATATTGTGCAAGTATTTTTATATATTATGATGCTATGAATTTTAAACTTATAGGCATTGGATTATTACTCATATTTCAGTGTTTAATTTTGACTCTACTAGTTAACTAATTTTGTACTCTCACTCTCTGAAATTTAACTTGAGCCCCTCTTTCCCCATTTGTAAGATACAGGATAATACTATTATAGGATTACTGTGAAGACTGAATATGAACAACATATATAATGGGTTTTAGCAAATACCTGAACATTTTTTTTTTTTTTTAAAGCAAAATCAAGTAACTTCTCCATGTGCTAAAGATACCACAAAGCTTAGGTTTACTTTGGGATTTTAAAAATCAAGAGAAAGTGAGTGGCTGGACTTATTTAACATTTGGTAAATAATATAGTTCAAGTAAGTATTCATAAGCTTGCATTCTTTTCAGTTGCCCGACAGGTCAGGTGAGGAGTAAAAACTGGTAGCTTTCATATTGCCCCAATCAGGACAGCTTGGATTTTAATCTTTTTAATAGATGGGAATTTGACTAGTAATTGGGGTGGGGGGGATGAGTGGAAAAATCACTTCCATGTCCAAATGATGTGTTGGACATGGAAGTGACTTGGGGTCAAGAGAGCTTGGCTTTGAAGATAAAACAGATGTATGCATTTTCTCCCCATCCCTGTGCTTGTTCCTGGTATTCCTGGTATTAAGTACTAAACGAAGTTTAAGGTACATGCTAAATCTTGAAAGTTTTAAAACTTGTTTATGTAACTGCTAATCTACATACTCTCAAGTACTTACCTATCTCCTTGATCTCTTTGTAGGCTGACCAACTGACTGAAGAGCAGATTGCAGGTGAGAAATACTTTGCCTGATTATACCCATTGGATTTTAATATAAATTAAATAGCCAGCTTCGAAATAAGGTAACTTGTATGACAGAATTGACTTTGATCTATGCAGTAGACGATAACATGGGTGTAATGTAATACAGTAATTGAACCTGCTTTGGCAAGTGAGAAGGTAAACTTGTCTTTCACATCTTGAGAAAGATGTGTGGGACTAACTGTAATTAAAGACATGTTTTTAGGCTGTGTGTGTATACTTTGGAGCCTGTTGGTGGGGGTGGTGGTCTTTGTTTTGTTTTTGTTGAAGATTATCTTACTCTGAAACATGAATTCTGGGCAATTTTTAACACTGCAACTCCAAATTAGTCTCCACAAGAGTGCCAAGTAGTCGTAACTAATAGTTAACTTAAAATGCAGAATCAAAATGAACATTGAATTTACCCCAGTTTAAAGTTATCTCATATTTTAACCTTAGAACCGCATATGTAGTCAATGAAGGAATAAACCATTTCTCCAGTGAAAAGACAAGATTCAAAAGTTAGCATTCTGTTTTACAGATGTAGTTATTTTTTGTCTTACAGAGCAGTGACAGCTATTGAAATGAGCTTTTTAAACTCGTTTCCTTTGATTCGCTATGGAAACGTGAAATTGTTACAGAATACCACGTTATGTTTTCTTTATGCCATATCATTAAGCATTAATAGTTTCAATTTTCTAATACTTTGAGATGGCTGGTTAACATCAAAATGTTGGGGATACTTGCTAAAGGGTTTTTTTAATGCAATATTGAAATGTCTTTCAAACTTTTCCTTTCATTAGAGACTTTTGTTAACACAAGCATCAACCACTTCTAACTGCTCCAATTTTGGTAGGCAAAGAGTTTGAAGGACTCAAAAGCACTAAAGCATTTTATTTAACACTATTGAAAACTGAGATGCCTGGTTGGAACTCAGTTATATAGCCCATTTAAAGTAAGCCCCTCCACCTCTCATAAACAAAGTTGGAGGAGCCAGAAATCACTAATCACCTCAAACATTCATCCCAAATACTTTTTGGTAGGACTATATAAAGTAGAACACTATTAGTACTAAGGATTAAATTTAAGCAGGCTTTATGTTTACTCCTTATTGTGTGAATTTGACTTAAACCTGAGATTTGCTTTCTAGGGTTGGTAGATAGAAAATTATTCTGAAATAGTTTTTTATATAATGTCTTCCTCAGAAACTGACTTGAGCTGTCTAATATTTCCAGTCTTAAACTCTCAACATTCTCTAATACAGCTGGCCTTCCTCTCTCAGCCTTTCATTTCTCACTGTTCCAGTCAGGTAGTTGTGCCTATTCTACACAGCACAGAATGTTCACTTTAACACTTTTCGTACTGCTCACGAGTTTACTCGTTTTTCATGCACCGTCTGTTATGGACCTTAGATGTCAATACACTGTCTTGTTCACATCGAATGAAGTGATCTCATTGGTGGAAACTGTGCAGGTCAATCTACAAAAAACTATATAATTGCACAAACCCATAAAGCATTGCAGTTACACTGTATTTTGGTCATTAGAATGGTCTTTGAATGCGCATAGAGATTTCTATGTTGTACGCAATGTGTAAGGTAGACTGTTACTCAAGATACATGTCACGGAGTTGAAGCTTATTACCACCTTGCCGAAAATGTACACAACTCTCTTAAAAAAATTGCATCTGAAATTATAAGAGGATCAATCTGCAGTGGCTGCCACTACATTTTTATGAAGGATAGTTGTAGTTCATTGAAACACTGTCTTTAAGATAAATTCTGTCATTTCATTGATTTCCGTCATACAATTAAATTTTCAGTGGGAAAGGGAGAAGAAGCTATTCTAATTTCTCTCCTTACTCTGCCTTTTCCCAGGCTTTTAAAGATGTACCTTGGACCCCCAGGCTGTATGTACCTTTTGGTTAGAGGAACCAAAGCTTTTTGCTACTAAAATAAAAACCCCATGAAATCAGACCTTTTTGTTTCTTGTATTTCCAGTACCTCTCATGTAGTATGGACTGAATAAATCTCTCTTGAATGATTAAATTGCATTCTCAAAAGAAGTGTGTGATACAAAAAATGTTCTGAAACATGACCTACTCTGTCCTAAGAATTATTCTGCCTCCCCAAGTCCCTTCCTGAATTTGTCGTTTCAGTGTCCACCTTTAAAGGCAAATTTTTTCTTTTTGTGGTTGGTGAATTGTAATCACTGATGACCAGTAACATCTTAGAACCTAAGACCTACTTGTTCTTACATGCAACATTGAATATACTAAAGTGCTGCTTAAGCTATTTTTATCTTTATACTGTAATCATTACTACTACATATTTGTTTAGAAATTGACAGTGAATAACTTGGTCTAGAAAGAAGCATTCTTATTGTTTAGGATTGTTTATATTACCTGGTCTTAAAGAGCAATCCAGAACAGTCTAATGTGAATCACTGACAAGTTAATTTTGTTTGACTGTGCCATGATGTCATTATTTGTTGTTTGACATTTATAGGACCAATAGAAAAAACATACATGAATTTTTAAAAGAAATTTGAGCCTAAATCTTCACTAAACTTTCAAGGCCTAGTGTAGGGATAAAAGTTATTTGATTAAAAAAAATAACCTTATTCTGTTTATAGCAACAATTACATAGTGCCAACAAAGTCTGATACATGATTTTTAAGGAATTAAGTTTAATTTTCTAGATACAGAGAAATTGGTAGACATTTGCGTTTTCTTTTGTTGTAATTGTTTTTTTTTAAATAACATTTTAATAAAATTTTAAGTATGTAATAAGTAATTAGAAAAGGGCCCTGGGGTTGCTAATGAATAAATAAAACTTGGCTAATAGTGTGACTTTACTAAAAGTTTCAATTTAGGCATAACTAGAATGAATTTTGGGAGGTCCTGTCAGTTGTTATGTTGAAGGTAGCTGTTTTCTGACATTCAGGACCTGTTTTCTTACTGTGTGTTTAGGTTTTGACTCTCGGGTTTATTTTAAGTCATTCCTGGGAGTTACTGTTTAGAATGACATGCTTCTGTACATGAAGACTACATTAGTTCCCAAGTACAGGTTGTAAGCTGTAAAGCAGATGAATTTCAGTTGTATTTTTAAGAGTTACTAGATCTTAAATTTACTGAAACTTAGAACACACATACCATGTATCTTTCAGAATCTGGCTTTTAAGTCAAATCATACAGTAGAATGATTATAGCTCGTTACACATTGGGGAGTTTGCACATAATGATGTTAAATAATGCCTGTACCTAAGCATTACAGCAGAGAATATAATATAAACAAATACGTATCTCAAAGTAATTTTTTTGTAACCTGTTATTAGGTGATAAATGCTGTATATTTAAGCCCTAATAGTCTGTATTTCTAGACATTATTTCTTTTTTTGGTATGTGGGTAGTTCCCTAGCCGGGAATTGAACCCAGGCCACAGCATTGACAGCGCCAGCGCCGAAACCTTAAGCCACTACACCACCAGGGAACTCCCTAGACATTATTTCTATATCTTGTAAAAGGTACAACCCTAAGAGGGAAATATTTTCATCAAATTCTGCTGTTTGTGGGATTTATTGATCTTTTGTTTCATTGTATACTATTTTCATAAACTCTGAGTAATTTGGTACTAGCTTCTGGTATCAAGTGACTTCCTCTGAAAACAAGTATTATTTAAATGAAATAAAACTATGTTGCTTATTAATGATTGAAGCAAACTACAGCTAGTCAGTGATAGTTTAACTAAACCTGAGCAATTTGAAGATTTTAAACAAAAGAAAGTAACATGGTGATCCACAAAGGTAAATATAGGACCCAAGGAGTTGTGTGGGTAATTTTAAATAAAGAATCTAGCTAGAAGATTGTTGTAATTGTCCAGGCAAAGGTGATGGGGTCATGAATCAAATTATTGGTTGTAGTGATGAAAAAAGAATCAGGCAGTATTTAAATAGTTCAACAGGACTTGATAGATTTGGGGTGGAGGGGTGGAGTTTAAGTGTTGACTTTTGCTTGTGTTCCTAGGGTAGCTGGGGAGTATAGCATTTACTTTCATAAGGCTTGCTTAAGGTGAGCCAGGGGAGATGTCCTGTAGAAAGTCAGAAATAAAGGTGCTGAGAGACATGAGTATATCAAAGATAGGAAATTTTCATCATCAGTGGTTATAGATGAAACAGCCAAGAAGAGAAGAAAGGATAAAGTCACATCTACTTGTAAGAGACAAATAGGAGCAAGAACATTTTGTACTGTAAGGTAGGACATAAAATACTGTTGTGGAAGCCAAAGGAAGTTGGAGGGGTTTTTAGTGTCATTTTGGCTACTGCAGAGGAAAGTAAGGTATTTTTCTTAATATTCATTAAGTATTAATACTTACTTGCCAGATATAATTCTAACTATTTTACATATAGTTAAATTCTTAAAATTAGGAAACAGGTACTGTTACCTCCATTCCCCATTTAACAAAAATGAGGAAGCTGAGGTAAACAAATAAGTTTAGTAATAACTTAATTTTGTCCAAGGTTACATTAGTAGTAATGTGGTAGTTCCCTGGCTAGGAATCGAACCCAGGCCACAGCGTTGACAGTGCCAGCGCCGAAGCCTTAAGCCACTACACCACCAGGGAACTTCCAGAGCTGAAATTTTTTTTAACCCAGGCAGTCACATTCCAAAGTCTGTTTCAGTTTTTATGCTATTATATATGACCTCACATACTAAAATATACTTAATTGGATTGGGTACCTAAGTCATTGGTGAGTGTAGCATTTTCAGCTCATGTGCTGATCTGAAAGCAATTTTAATAGTGAATTGATAGAGAAGAAATGGATATGAGTACTGGTGTCTTCCAGAATTTGGGGAGAGATAGGGAGAGGTACTTAAAAGAAAGTATAATTAAGATTTGAATTTAGTTTATGCTAAGAGACATGAAGATAATTAAATACATTAATGGCAAAATCAGAAGAGTGGTTGAGCCCAGAGAAGAGATTCTGATGATATGAAACTGGGAGGTATATGAATTGGAGCAGGGATAGACAGGCAGGAAATAAGAGACTTGGACTGTAAGAGGAGGCACACCATTTTTTAAACGTGTCAGGGATAATACATATTTTCAAATGTTCTAGATATGTTGGGGGAGCTTATGGCCCTTTGAACTTAGGAACTGTTTTTGTATTTGTTTGCTGATAGGATCTAACATGTAAAATACCTTACTTGATTTGTTATTAGCCATTTATATGACCTTGTGCTACCACATTTGATCTCTCCTTTAGTTTCTCTGTAAAATAAATGGTAAAGCCAGTTGGACTGCTGCTCGAAAGCTTTCCATGTAATCCAGAGGTGAAATAAAGGCAACATAATTTCATAAGATCTTAAAAGATGTTAGGCAATAATTTCATTTCACTCGTATTACAAGTTTGGAATTTTCTAATCTAAAGAACTAAATTATTTTTGTTCTCAGTAATGCAGCTAATATGGGCCATTTATACCTTGATCATCTCATTGATAACATCATTATTGGGTGATAGTCTGCCAGAAAAGGGAACTAGCCTATAGTATATTGTTTCAAGTTTCAAGTTTTTTGTTTTTAATTTAGTGGGTAATGAAACACACAATTTAAATTTTGAGGAGTACTTGAAAGTGTAATGCAAGTAGTATAGTTGCTCTATAGAAATGTGCACTTTTAGTATCAGTGGTCTTATTTTTCTATTCTGAGTGTAGGTTAGATCTGTAATTTTAAATTGTTGTTCCACAGAGCAACTTTAGCAGAAAATAGAGAAGCCAATCATTTGGGGCTTTAATTCATTTTCTCTGTAAAACCCAGAATAATTTACAAGTTTCATGTAAAATTTAGATGAAAAACTCCCTGGTAGATCAATATGAGCATATGCTCTGTGATTAGCTAAAGATGTTTGAAATGTTCCAAGGCTCTCCCACCTAATCCTTCAGGAATGAAAATCCCATTTCAGGTGCTACCTTCCTATGTGTCTTTAAGAGCTGATTACTACATTTCATTTAGGCGATTACTTTCTCTTGTTAACTTGTACATTTGGATTGTGATCTCTCAAACAGAATTCAAAGAAGCTTTTTCACTATTTGACAAGGATGGTGATGGAACTATAACAACGAAGGAGTTGGGAACTGTAATGAGGTCACTTGGGCAGAATCCCACGGAAGCAGAGTTACAGGACATGATAAATGAAGTGGATGCTGATGGTAAGTCTTTAATTTTGGGGTTTGGGGAGAGGGAGGCTGAAAAAGTGCCATTTAAGTTCTGTTGTAATGTTTGACTTAAACCATTTCAGGTAATGGCACAATTGACTTCCCAGAATTTCTGACAATGATGGCAAGAAAAATGAAAGACACAGACAGTGAAGAAGAAATTAGAGAAGCATTCCGTGTGTTCGATAAGGTAGGTTTTCAAGGACTGAATTTGTTTTGAGGATGAAATTAAGATATTAGGACCTGTTATTTTTTTGAAGACTTGTTTTTCGTTTTTCTGATGATTTATCAATGTACTTTAACATCAAGCAAAAGCTTTTTAAGGATTCAGTGTAAGCTCAGATTTCCTAGTAACACGTATCACATTCACCTTGTGGCGTGGCGGTATCAGTCGATTTTGGAACTAAGAAGTCAAGATTTCAGTATAGGTTATCCTCCCTCGTCTCCATGACATTTAATTTAGTACATGTGCTGCCAAAGCAAGCACATCCATGACATTTAATTTAAATGTAGATTCTCTTTAGAGTGTATATATTTCTAAAGTATATTCTCCTTAATGTGAAATTTAGTAAATGTCCATTCCAACTGTTTCACTTAGACATTTTATCGCTTTTTTCCTAGGATGGCAATGGCTACATTAGTGCAGCAGAGCTTCGCCATGTGATGACAAACCTTGGTGAGAAGCTAACAGATGAAGAGGTTGATGAGATGATCAGGGAAGCAGATATTGATGGTGATGGGCAAGTAAACTACGAAGGTAAGTTCTTCTCACCACCTCATTCTGTGCTTTGACTTTTAAGTTCAGAGATTCTTAACAAGTATCTGATAGGTCAGAATTAGTACCCCCGCCCCCATGAGGATGCTAAAACAGTTACTTGTATTTACTAATCTTCTGCTGTTCAGAAGGTTGTGTACAGAATAGGCAACATCACTGTCACCTGAGAACTCTTTAGAACTACTTACTATCAGGTCCTAACCCTATACCTAGGATCTGTGTTTTCACCAGAATTCCTGGCGGGTGGTTTTATATGCACATTAAAGTTTGTGCAGCACTATACGCCAAACTATGTGAAAAAAATTGTTGTATAATGTTTTTGGAACAGTTTGAAAAGCTTCAAAATTTTATTTCAAGATCCTCAAAATGAAATTAAGGTGACTTCATTGGATTTCTTTTCCTCTAATTAGCTTTAGTCTGAAACTGTCTATACACTCTTCTTCAAATTCCGTAGTGTTATTTGTAGTATTAAACTTAAGTAATAGCTATCTAAAGCATTAATTGGACTTGTTAGTAATTTTGGTTTATGCAGTTCCGGCCTTGGCAGTAAACTAGCTTTTCTCTGTACTCTGATAATTTTGAAAAAAGAAAGCAGAGAATAGAGATTGCTCAGTGATTGAGTAGATGTGATTGGTTTTTGTCATTCTTTTGCCATTGACTCTTAACTTTTTGTGTACTTCTTTTTCAGAGTTTGTACAAATGATGACAGCAAAGTGAAGACGTTGTACAGAATGTGTTAAAATTTCTTGTACAAAATTGTTTATTTGCCTTTTTCTTTGTTTGTAACTTATCTGTAAAAGGTTTCCCCCTACTGTCAAAAAAAAATATGCATGTATAGTAATTAGGACTTCATTCCTCCATGTTTTCTTCCCTTATCTTACTGTCATTGTCCTAAAACCTTATTTTAGAAAATTGATCAAGTAACATGTTGCATGTGGCTTACTCTGGATATATCTAAGCCCTTCTGCACATCTAAACTTAGATGGAGTTGGTCAATGAGGGAACATCTGGGTTTTATGCCTTTTTTTTAAGTAGTTTTCCTTAGGACCTGTCAGCATGTTGTTGTTGAAGTGTGGAGTTGTAACTCTGCGTGGACTATGGACAGTCAACAATATGTACTTAAAAGTTGCACTATTGCAAAACGGGTGTATTATCCAGGTACTCGTACACTATTTTTTTGTA